>BQNB010014671.1:0-74665 GCA_026074375.1 Tanacetum coccineum | reverse complement strand
AAGATAGGCTATGAGAAAGCTAATATGCGGAAATTAAACTCTCACTTGAAAGGATTCAAGCAAGTAGAACTAAGCTAAACTATGATCAAAACCAAACTATTCCCCATGCAGCAGCGCCAAAAACTTGTTGTGGTTGTCGTAAAGGACTTCTACAATAAGTTTTACAACTCTCTAGACAGTGTACCTAACCGTTGTAGTGTAGTATAGGCAAGACTCGAGAATTGTTATCGTTCTCAAGGAGAATAGGTTAGGAAGGCTTGATCATGGTCTAACAGAATTCTAATAGTTCAGAGAATATTCTTTTGGTACTTTTATGTTTATAGGAAAGCAGGTAAATCGTATATTTGAGAGATTGGTTGGTTTAGCTATTAAACTAAATAATAAACTAAGCTACTAGTGATAACAATATAATAAAAAATTATGTTTATTTAATCATGTATTACTTCCTAGATTGATTCTCCTAGTGTTGTTGCTTTGTCACACTTGTGATGATCTATGTAATTATTTCCTAAGTCATAAACGAATTACACGAACCCGCCGTCTATTTAATATTCTATTAAGGCAACGCCAAGTAAGGTAGTATGAAGAATATTACAAGGCCCCTAAGAGTATATTAAATGCATTTGAAATATATTAAGATTAGATCAACCATATAAGGGGAAAGGTAGTATGAAGACTGTTACCCGATGGCATCCTTTCTACACAATCATGTTTTCCTAGATATATCAATAGCGATACAGAAAAAAGCTGGTTTTCTAAGACCTAACATGCATATTCATCACAAGAAGCAACACCACTAAGATCTACATCTAAGGTTTCATATAATCATAAATAAACACAATAGAAGGTTTAGCCAAGCATTTTAAAGGTAAAGCAAGAATAATAATGAATCAAACAACACATAGACATATTGAATGATTAAGATAATCTTACTTGATTAAAACATGAATTGAAGGAAGTACAATAGGGTTTTGAGGCCCTAAAATCGTCCCTAACAGCTACTAAATGAACTAGGGTTCGTCCCTTTCTTTTACTCTAAAGTTACACTCTTAAAATCCTAAAATCAGATTTGTATTTATAGGAAAATCGCTGCGATGGCGTCGCGTTTTAATCATGACTTCGTCGTGACAAGAATATTCTAGATAATGGGCTGGATCGTGCGGGCTGACGCCATCGCGATATCTTGTGACGCCGTCGTGGTAGGAATTATGACGGCGTCACGTGTAATCTATGATGCCGTCTCCAGCTTCTAAGGAGAAATTCTTGAGCAATGTTGGTGTAGGTTCGTAGTCTTGTCCGTTTCTTCTCTAAATGAGCCCAAGTCACGTGTATTTCCTCTAAATGCCTTCTAAATGCTTAATACCTAAAAAAGAAAGATTAAGTACCTATTTTGGGCATAAATGCATGATTTAGGGGGTTAAACGACCCCGAAAAAATGTGTAAAATGACACCTCATCAAGTGCCCTTTAACTAGGCTTACTAAATCCAAAGGTGTGCCTTTATAGAAACCTGACCACGTTAGTTCTATTGTAATTGTAATCACTGAGACATTAAGTTAACACTCTCAGGAATCTTTAAATAGCTACCCAATCGTGAGAAACCACAGGACAAGGTAATTTCCACTAGCATTCCCACTACAGCTAAAACACAGACAATAGATTCTTCTATGAAATATACTACTATTTTTGCTAACCAACAAGACCCTAACAAAAATTGGGGATCCAATATTCCAAACTCTTCATCCTCGTCTGTTTTCAAATGCAGGTCGTACAGATCGTCCTTTGGTATTTAGATTCAGGCTGCTTAAAACATATGACGGGGAATCGCTCATGGCTCATGAATTTCGTAAAAAAGTTCATCGGGATAGTTAGATTCGAGATCGATCATTTTGGTGCTATCATGGGTTACGGAGATTACGTGATTGGTGACAGTGTGATCTCCAAGGTATAATATGTGGAAGGACTTAAACACAATCTCTTTTCTGTAGGGCAATTTTGTGATTCAGACCTTGAAGTTGCATTCAGAAAACATTCGTGTTATGTTAGAACTGAAGATGGTGTGGACTTACTTAAAGGTTCTCGGGGCTCAAATTTGTACACTATCTCTGTTGAACACATGATGAAGTCCTCTCCCATCTGCTTATTGTCAAAAGCCTCCAAGAACAAATCATGGTTGTGGCATCGTCGGTTAAACCATTAGAACTTCGGTACCATCAATGATCTTGCAAGAAAAGATTTGGTAAGAGGCTTACCAAGTTTGAAGTTTAAGAAAGTCATCTTTGCTCAGCTTGTAACTAGGAAAAGGAGCAAGAAGTATACCCCAAACCCAATCTAAAATCCCATTATGGTAGTTTTCGTACCCTTCGCATGGATTTATACGAAACCAATGCGAGTGCAAAGTATTAATAAGAAGAAATATATTTTGGTCATCGTAGATGATTATTCACGATTTACGTGGGTTAAGTTTTTGAGATCCAAAGATGAAACTCTAGAGTTCGTCATTAAATTTCTAAAGCAAATACAAGTTGGTCTCAACAAAACTGTCAGATACATCTAAATAGACAATGGCATAGAATTTGTTAAACAATAATCTGACATGACTATTATGAAAAATGTCAGTATTTTTTCACAAAAATCTAGTCGAGAAACTCCTTAGTAAACAGAACGGCGTTATCGAAAGACGGAATCGAACTCTTGTGGAAGCTGCTCGGACAATGTTGATATTTTCAAAAGCTCCGATGTTTCTATGGGCTGAAGTTGTTGATATTGCTTGCTACACCCAAGACAGATCCTTAATTCATACTCGTCATAACAAAACCCTATATGAGCTTGTGCATGATAAGAAACCTAATCTTAAATTTCTCTCAGTTTTTGGTGCTCTTTGTTACCCAACAAATGACAGTGAATATCTTAGATAATTGAAAGCAACAACAGATATTGGGATTTTCGTTGGTTATGCTCCTAATTGGAAGGGTTATCGAATCTACAACAAAAGAACCCGACAAATCATGGAAACAATTCACGTGCAATTTGATGAGCTGACTAAGCCGATGGCTCCTATACACATTAGTACAAGACCCAAGCCCATTTTGTTGACGCCTAGACAAATCAGTTCAGGGCTCGTACCAGATCCAGTCCCTACAACTCCTTATGTACCACCAACCAATAAAGATTTGGAGATTTTATTCCAACCGATGTTCGATGAGTACCTTGAACCCCCTAATGTTGAAAGATCGGCACCTCCTGCTCATGCAATACATATTCCAGTTGTTTCAGCCGGTACACCTTCTTCTATAACCATTGATCAAGATGCATCGTCAACAAGTTATTCACCGTCATCCTTCGAAGTACAACCTCCTATCTCACATCAAGGTGTTGCAGCTGGACCCACTATCAAAGACAATTTGCTCAAACAGACAACGATCCCTTCGTAATGTGTTTGCTCTAGAACCTAGTTCTGATGAGTCATCATCTGGGGATGTTAGTTTAGCTGAATCTACACAGGTTATTCAACCACATAATCATCTCGGAAAATGGTCCAAGGATCACCCACTAGATAATGTAATCGGTAATCCTTCTCGTTTGGTATCTACCAGAAAACAGTTAGCTACCGATGCCTTGTGGTGCCTTTATAATTTTGTACTTTCAAAAGTCGAACCCAAGAATGTTAAGACTGCCATGGATGAAGCTTGCTGGTTTGAAGCTATGCAAGAAGAAATTCATGAATTTGATCGGCTTCAAGTATGGGAATTAGTTCCAAAACCTGACTGTGTAATGATAATCGCTCTCAAGTGGATTTACAAAGTGATGACATCAAATAACGTCACATTTATACCATCATTTATCCCGAATAAGTTACCTACTTTTATATAATTATTGCAAGAGTTTATACTTAATTGCTTAAAAGTGTTATTTGCATTAATTGAGGAGTGATTTGTGAAGACATGCTAAAAGGCGCATATTTTGGAGCTAAAACGAAGACATTTAAAGATTACCTAATTCTGACCAATACGCTATATCCAAAAAAGAGATACGGCTTATCAGCGCCAACTCTTCACAAGAAAACGCGTTTAAATAATTCCCAATACGACGTATTCATCTTTTGCCATACGCCGTATCCATCAAGATAACTATTCAGAGATACGAAGATATTTATATTTTGGGAATAAATATCATATTGATTATAAACTTTGCGCGCACTCCAAGGGATACACCCAATTCGCTTTATTGGTCTAGCCCAATACGGCGTATCCAGCCTTTTTCAAAGACTATAAATAGAAGACTCAAAACGAGTTTTTAGTGTGCAAAATCATATTCTTCATACCATAAACATAAAAGACGATTTTCTGAAGAAAAGAAGAGTAACCAAAGGTCAAGCATCGATCACAATTCCATAGAAGACACCGTGTAATTCATATACTCTTGTAATTATTTAATTTTTGGTATCGTTCGGTAAAACGTTTAGTTTACCTTGGTTATACTTCTTTTTATAAAGAAAATCAACTTCGATTTTGATCACGCTTGTATAATTACAATGGTTATGGGCTAATACCCTAGGGTATTAGCCATCTTAATGAAGATTTAATGTTTGGTTTGTTTTAAAATCAATTTTCTTAATTTATCGTTAAAAGTTTAATTATGTTTATTACATGATACTTGTCTACGTGTTTGAATATGTGACCTATCATTCAACTGGGTCTAGTTATGTCTAACAAGTGAGCTAGATACTAGGATAGCTCTCCATATCATATTTTATATTACTGGACCAATAGGATCACAGGTAACGTTCTGTCTTTGTCTTTAAATTAAGAGCTTAGTTGGACCAGCATGTGACCCGTAATGTTTCAACAAGTACGTTCTTGATTAATTGATAAAGATTTGAATAGTGGACTACCAGTATATAAAATACCGTCAAACAATAAGTGGGTAAAGTCCCGATGGGCTAGGGTTTGACGAGAACACCATTTCTTTAATCCCTAGATAGATTATAATTAAACTAAAGGATGCTTTATGCGGATACGTTAATTGTGATAGGATTCAATGTGTCTAGGTCTTAGGATGATGTCTCGCCTAAGTCTTAAGAATGATATGCTGCTTCGAGATAAGAAATCATTGAACTAAATAAACAAACCAGCATTTAATCAGATTTAATATGGCTAATATAGTTTTCTATTATTTGGCTTGTACCGCTCTTTTATCTTTTGATTATTTTCTTGCATGTTTATTGTGTTTAGAATTGATTATTGTCACCATAAAACATGTGTCAGTCTCTCAGGCTGAACCCCTCCCAATCTATCATTAGAAGCGTATATAGCATAGGTTTAACAAGTAATTAGAATTAACTTAACTAGAGTAATTAAAATATTAATAGATTATAAGGTTAACGACCTCGCTCTTAGTGTTCGACACCCTACTTACCACGGAACTTTACCCGATCGAGTACACTGCCCGTTAAAGTGTTGTTTTAGGATAAGTTGGCTAAATATAAATTTAGAACTTGGTAATCAATAAATTGACCCTACACGACAACTCATCAAGTTTTTGGCGCCGCTGCCGGGGAGTGAAAAAGTTTAACCTTTAATTTTATTAGTATTTCTAACCATTAGTTTAAAATAATCTAATTAGTGTAATTTAATTCTGTTTGTGATTAATTTAGTTGTGTGATCTAATTGTGTGTTTAAATTCCCGCATTATTTATTTGTTTTCTAAGTATCCTATTCTGACAGATCAATAGATACACCGTATCCACCAGTTGGATACGACGTATCAACCTTTCCACTCAGAACAGCGTATTGATTTCTATAGTCTAAAAAACTTATCTGTTCTTCCAAACAATACGACGTATTCTGTATAATCAATACAGCGTATTTACCTTCAGCAGACAATACGACGTATTCAAATTAGTTGAATACGGCATATTGATCATCTGATACAGTAACATAACTAAAATTGATTTCCGTGTTTAATTTTCTGTATTCTTTCCAAAGAGCCTATCCTACTGATTTATTATCCTCTGTTTTAGGTGATGCATGAACAAGGAATTCCACAAAGGATCTAATTACACCTTTTGAAAACCAGGAAAGTGTATTTTGCTAAAAAAGGAGGCTTTTCGAGACACCTGGTCTTGTGGAGTTGAGTTCACCAGAGCTCGATTTATTTTCTGAAGTCAAAGAACATTTAGAAGAAGAAACTACATAAATTATGATAGAAACAATGGAGCAATACATGAGCAAGACCCGTGGAAACTATGGGTCAGGAGTTGTTAGGCCTAAGATTAATGACAAAACTCATTTCAAATTAAAAGGGAAATATATCAAGGAACTTCGCGAAAATACTTTCAGCGGTTCTAAACATGAAGATGCAAATGAACACATCGAAAAAGTCCTTGAGATCATTGACTTATTTCATATTTTCGAGGTGACTCAAGATCAAGTAATGCTTTGAGTTTTTCCCATGTCCTTAACTGGAGCCGCTAGTCGATGGCTCAGGAATGAACCATCAGGTTCGATTACAAACTGGGAAACCCTAAAAACAAAGTTTTTGAACAAATGTTTCCCACCTGCTCGTACTGCAAAGAAAATAGAGGAGATTGACAATTTTCAGCAAGAACCGAATGAAAGTCTCTTTCGAGCTTAGGAAAGATTTAAGGAACTTTTGATGAAATGTCCCTAGCATTATATAACTGATATGCAAGAAGTTATCTTGTTTTATAATAGGCTCAATGTTCCCATCAGACATATCCTTGACTCTAAAGGTGCCATTCCCTAAAACGCTTATAAAAATGATGCAAAGATAATCCAAATAGAAATGGCTGAATACTCTCAGAAATGGCATAACGAAACATCCTCAAAAGCCAGAAGTACTGAAACTTCTAATGGACTTGCTGCTATTCAAGCCCAGCTCAACAACCTTGGGAGAGAGATTAAGAAAGTCAACAAGAACGTATACGCTGCTCAGGTCAGATGCAAACTATGCAAAGGACCACACTACACAAAGGACTGCCCACTAAAGGAATAAGGGAATACTTTTGAGGAGGCTTATTACACAAAGTTTGGAGCACCCTATCAACCTACAGGACAGTATAGAGCAGCAGGGCCAGGATTCTACCAACGCAACAACATAAATTCTTTGTACCCTGATCGAAGACGGACATTGGAGGAATCACTGACCAAATTCATAGCTGAGTCAGCAAAGAGACACGAAGAGAACTCGAACATAATCAAGGAGATTCGAGCTTCTACCGATGCGGCTATAAGGAATCATGGAGCATCGATTAAGACCTTGGAAATTCCTAAACTTAAGTTAGCCTTAGGATACTATAATCAAGGAGATTCGAGCTTCTACCGATGAGGCTATAAGGAATCAAGGAGCATCGATTAAGACCTTGGAAATTCCTAAACTTAAGTTAGCCTTAGGATACAATAATCAAGGAGATTCGAGCTTCTGCCAATTCCTAAAGTTAAGTTAGCCTTAGGATACTATAAATCGAAAGTTAAAAGTGCTAGAAACCCCAAGGACTAAATCTGCCAAATACAAAACCTTAAGTATAAAAGGCGTCGGTTTACGATGTCTGGTCAAACCTCCACAAATTCGGTCAAACATAAAACATACACACACTCACTCGCAAACTGCCACCTTCAATCGCCACCCTCTGAATCTTGATTTCTTGTGTTTTTCGTGCTAAGGTATGACTTGAACTTCGTTCTATATCCTTTGATCTATCACCAGATTAAATGAATTGAATCCATTCACTCTATATTTTTGTTAATCTCTAGAAACAAGACCTAGGTTTTTCGAAATTCAAAAAAGGTGTTTGGAAATGGAATTAAGTGGTTGGGATAGGTGTGGTATAGGTTGCTTAGCACTCGATTAAAAGTGGTTTTGTGTAGATCAAACACATATGTATGCTATGATTGATATTATATGCGTTTTTGATTGAATACATGTATAGTGTTTGGAATTGTGTTTTTACTGCTGAGATTTGTTCATTAGGGTATTATGAGGATGTTTTGTTGTCTGTTTATGTTCTCCAATCATTTATATGCATGTTTTGATGATTTATGTATGAGCGTTGACTTGTGAAAGTCAACGACGGTGTGGTGTAGTTGAAATCTGTTTGTATGCTGATGGGTTAGAGTTTAGATGTCTAGCTTATGTGTATAAACATGTGTGCATGCCCCCTATTGGCCTCTTAAAGGTTTCGTGGCTTGAAAAGGAAGTGTAAGGCTCGAATGGAATGAAATGTGAAGATAAGGATGTTAAAAATGCTTGCTAGGTGATCAAAAGGATCTAGGATGCCTTGGATTTTGTTTGGATTCGCCAAAACAGTTAGAAAAATTGAATCTGAAATATGTGTTCTAAGCAGTGGTTTGCCATATTCTTGATAGCGGTTTGCATAAAATCTAGGTAGCAGTTTGCTTGTTACTCTATGTAGCGGTTTGCTAGATTTTCGATGTAGCGGTTTCTGTTTGTATGTAGCGGTTTGATATATTTCTTAATATTTTAATACAGCAGGGAAACCGCTGCATGGCAGCGGTTTGGTCAAATTAATTTTTAATATTAAAATATTCAAACCTCTATTTCAAATTTTTCTAAAATGGCAGCGGTTTAATTAAAGTAAATAAAATAATAATAGCGGTTTGGTCGAAGCGGTTTGATTAACATGATTTAATTATTCGTAGCGGTTTGGTCGAGGCGGTTTGATTAAAAGGATTAAAATATTAATATTATTATTATCAATAATATTTTTGTCATGGCGGTTTGGTGCTATGCCACGCGGCGGTTTACCCAAACCACTATGTGGCAGTTTGGTAACCTGCCACGTGGCGGTTTACCTAAACCACCACATGGCGGTTTGATAAACTGTTGGGCGGCGGTTTGGGGCCAAACTCTTGTGTCTTGGCCCATTTATCCCATTAACCACTTAAGGCCCATTCCAAAGGCTCAATTACATATCTAACTCTTATTCGGGAATGGTACACTTGTAATTGAGCTTGACGGATACTTTTTGGACCTTGACCAAGGTTGACCACTGTTGACCATTGGAGTAACAGAAGTCAATAACCAATGTATCAATGTGTGTCATCTCATCAAACCTGTGTTAATCATATCTTAAGCAAACATGATATGGCAAGTCAAACTCAAGGCTAATATTGTCTTCTAACATCAATTATCTGCCATTTTGTCTATCTATCTTGATATTCTTATGCAGATAAGATGGCTGAAGAGAATATTTATGCTCCTACCATATCTGATGATCAATTGGTTCCCGTCAAGGCACGCTTACCTTATGGGAAAAGTAATCTTCTCTTGGATCTACAGAAACTGCAAAAGAATCTCATCTTCCGCATATCTGTGGACATACTCCAGAACACCAATTTCTTCAGAGCATTCACTGCATCAGCAAATGTTCCATCAATCTACATACAGCAGTTTTGGAATACTCTAACACAGGAAGCAAAGTCTGGTATATATAGCTTCCAACTGGACAAACAGTGGTTTCCAATTAATGCTGATCTTCTTCGTGAAGCATTGGAAATTACCCCTGTAGATCCAGCCCATCCTTTTGTCTCCCCCCTGTGGGTGAACAGGTTATGGACTTTGTTAACAAATTGGGCTATCCAAAGGTAATTCACTTTGTTTCCAAGATGCATGTGAATAATCTTTTCTAGATGTGGAGAGCTATTCTTACTTTGATCAACCAGAACCGACAAGACCTCTGGAAGTGACAAACCTAGACACCCTGTTCTTCAAATGTTGTGGGGTATTGTCACAAGATCTAATGTTGATTATGCCGAACTTTTGTGGGAAGAGTTTGTGCAGGGGATTCAAACTTTCTTTTCTCATCGGGCTAGTCTTAGTATTCCTTCCAAGAAGTTAACTCCTCACGTCATTCCTTACCGCCGATTCACAAAGCTGATAATCTATTATCTGGGAAGCAGACATAGTATCCACCGAAGACCTGAGTCTCCGGTTCACGGTACTGGTGATGACTTTCTCCTTGGAAATCTCAAGTTCATTCCCAAAGGTGAAAAGGATGATGTTTTTGGGATGCCCATTCCAAAGGAATTGATTACTAAAGCTATTCAAACTTTACCTTACTATCAGCAATATCAGGAAATGGTTGCTCGGAAACCCACAACAAAGGAATGAGGAAAGAAGAAGACAGTCTCTCAAGCTGAACAGCCTAAAACGTCTACAACTGTCAAACAAACAAAGCCTGCACCAGCCAAACAAACAAAGCCTGTGAAAGAGAAATTAACCAAACCTACTCCCTTAAAGAAAGCCAGCAAGGGCAAAGTGAAGAAAGTTCGAAAGGGAAAGAGTTCTCTCCAGCTTGTTGATGAAGAAGAACAAGTTCATCCTGAGCTTGGGCCTGAACCTCAAGTGGAAGATGAAGAATATGATCTCCAACGTGGTATACAAATGAGCTTGGAATCTTTTCAGGCACATGGTCAAGCACCTGTTAGCGGTGTGGCTATTTATGAACCTGTAGCAGAGGCCATCCGACAACTTCCTGTGGTTGAAGGCAAGGGAAAAGGCATTGCAACTGATGAGCAAGTTGTACTATCACTGCTAGATCTGCATAATCCTAAGAAGAAAAGTACCACAAACCAATACGTATTCTAGAGGTGCACTCCAGCAACTAAGGATGCATCAACTGGACCATATGCACAACCTGAGGATGACACATTCACAAACATAGTACGTGATACTCCGTCTCCCACAGATGCAGAAACAGGTGCTGATACGGATAAGATGAACAGTGAAAGTGATACTGAGATCCTGAATATTGGTGAAGAACAAGGAGAAGATATGTCTAACAAAGTAGATCTAGAGGAAAAGACTACTGAAATTGATGAAGGTCAGGCTGGATTAGACCCTGGTAAAACACCCGAGTCTCGACCACCACCAGAACGTGTTCTCATGGAAGAAGACCAGGCTGGACCAAACCCTAGACAAAGTCATGTTGCTCTTGCTGGACCAGACCCTGAGCCCATGCATGATGGCTTCGTTGCCACATTCTACCCACAAGTTCATGAAAGCTTGAAGCATACGACTGAGGAACATGTCTGTTGGTCCCACTTCAACACTTTTATAGATCGAATTCCTTAAGCTTATTTAAGGTTTAGTTATATTAGATAAATCTAACACAACTATAGTAGAAACTTTGTATGAATGTATTAAAGATAATGCGGAATCTAATCTTTAATAAAAAGAATTTTCAATGGAACAGTAAAACACAATGAACATATAATTCAACAAAACATTAAAGCTCCAATATTATTAAGCAAATAATATGAATACTCTCAAAGTATAAGGGTTACAAAGACCTTGAATGTAACATCCGGAAATTTTTGAAATTTTAAATGACTGTTTTACCCTTTGACTTTTTGGGTCTGACTTGGCTTTTTGACTTTTGGTCTTTTATTGTCACATAAAAGCGATTACCGCGTAACTGGTAAAATTTTCGGAACATATTTTAAATAATAAATCATATTTATTATTACATCTCTCATGTGCAAGTTATTTTTAACTTATTTGACTTGAAAACGAAAAAGATATATGTTATTCCTAAGCTGATTTATAAAAAACGATCCACTAAATCATGTTTTCATTATTCGGACTCTAAAGCAATTTGATGTAAAACGATATTCCTGACAACTTTTTAGTTTTGACCGAGACCCAAAAAAAGTCAAAAAGTGACTGAAATGCTCTCGCAAGATTATAGAAACAAGAAAATAATTAAATTATATTTAATTAACACTTTTTATTAAATAAAAATATTTAATAAATTAGTCATCATTTTATTCAGTGACGTTTGTTGAAGACGCAAATATTCGAGTAAAAGATCATTTTACGGACAAAGCTTATCAGTAATATACGGATAAATAATAAACGTTTTAAATAAATTTTATAAAACGTTTATGAAAATTAATCGAGTGAATACTCGTTTATATGGGAAAAATGATTTGGAAAACAATGGCGCAAGTTTCGTGTCTTGAATCGACCGTTAACTAGTTCAAACGAGTCTCGAACCGATAGTTATCAAAACTATATTAAAAACCTACACAATTAACCCTGGACTATTTGAGACTTGCCACTTTACTTTAAAACTTTTAATATATATATAAAAAGTTTTATATTTTTTTTAATATATCTAATATTATAAATATATATAATATATTATATATAAAAATAATATATATATATATATATATATATATATATATATATATATATATATAAGTTATAAAAAAAATTTCATTTTATTTCATAAAAACACACACACACCTACATATGCATCTCTCTCTCTCTCATTTTTCCGGCCGCCGGATCCGGCCAACCTCCGGCCACCACCGCCGCCAGAAAAGTTTTCCGGCGAGTTTTTTGGCCGAGCACCAAAATACTCCCCGCCACCCGATCTAGTACTAGATTTACCACCCATTCGCCGTCACCCCCCCCCCCCCCCCGGTGCCAACACCACCGCCGCATCCACACCACGCCATCATCACCACACACCGCCACCACAACCACAACCGTCATCATCATCACGACTTCATCATCATAGCACCACAGATCCAACATCATCACTCTCATCGTCACAGCATCATCACCACCACAGCCCCGCCACCACCACCTCGCTGCCGCCGCCACCAGACCACCAAGGGTACGTCTGGTTCGTCTTCATAAGCACCAACAGGGTGCGTTTTAATTTTTCTAGCACCAAGGGTGCGTGTGGTTTAGTTATAACAACCTAGGGTGCGTTGTAGTTTAACATAAACACTACGAAAGGGTGTTTGTTTTGGTAGTTCAGCAGCTAGGCTGCGTTTGGCTTTTATAACCGCACCACGGGTGTGTTTGGTTGGCTGCCACCACCACAAGGGTGCGTTTGGCAGTTACCACCGCCACTAGGGTGCATTTGGGCTGTTGTGACAGCCGTTAGGGTGCATTGGTTTGGTTTTGTAACAGAAAAGGGGCGTTGGTTTGGTTGTTATAACAAGATTAGGGTACGTTTGGATCTGGGCATACCGAAAATGGTGCGTTTAGTTTTGGCAGAAACATCATAGGGTGCGTTTGGTGTTGATAAAAACCACAAAGGGTGCGTTTGGATTTGGGTACACCACGAATAGGGTGCGTTTGGGTTAATAGAACTGCCAAAAGGGGCGTTTGGTTCAGCAGATTGCATCAAGGGGTGCGTTTGGGTTTGGGTTTAACAGCAGTATGAGTGTTTGGGTGAGCAGGAACGCACTAAGGGTGCGTTTGGTTTAGCAGAAAGACCAACAAGGGTTCGTTTGGTTTATACAATTGACTAATAAATATAACACGAGATTTATAAATTATAAATCAAAACTAAATGGTGGTTAATGGTTAAATAAATATGATATTCATTACTTTGTTTTAGTTGATATATATAAATATAGATAGATATTTAAAACACGCGGGTTGTTTGGAAAGTGGAAAAACATTAGATTTTATAAATATGGGAAACATTATATAACCGGAAAGATCATGACGAAATTTATATAAATTTCTATATTTAGTAATGTTTTACTAAACCTCTATTATTTTAGAAACCCGGTAAAAGAGACTAAGTTATATTTTAAAGATATATTAAATTATAACTGTACAATAACTCGACAACGAATAAGAATTATACTTTTACAAATGAGACAACGATTTTAGCTACGATCCGTCAATATGACGAAAGATTAATTTATAAAATATTATTTTATAAATTCCTGACGAGAAGGTAAAATCATAACTTTTGTAAAAGCTTTACAAACATCGGTTGTTTAATTCATAACTTTAAGACGTGTGTCTACTTTTATGCAAGGACTTTTTATTAATTAAATTGGTGTCGAAATATTTTGTTTCAATTATTTTCTCACGTTCCTTATATAATACCTGTAAAGTATTATATACTTCACATAAATCTTTGGATTGTCTATCTTCGTTATATAATTCACGGTACGAATTATATACTTGTTCATTTTTCATATGTAATATATACGAAAATATATTACACACTTTGCGTTTACTTTCGATTTATTTTATTTAACCAACCACCAAACTATTACAACTTGGGAATCTAAATCTTTATCAACATGTCACGTTGACATAACCATTCATCGAGAAATCCAAATACATTATCCTAGGCTAGTGGGTATTAGCCGATAAGATTAGTTGCAACTTCTTGGTCGAGCCGATCTGGTTTCCATTCGTGTTATGCTTAATATGTGCATTTTTGCCAATCGTTCTGCAGCATCAATGTGAGTTTATAGCCCCCCCTGTTTTTACTGGTTTTACATATATTTTTGGGTTGAGAACATGCTTGTTTACAAATGCATTTACATGGTTAATTACAACTCGGTTTATATACTCATTTATATATCTCGCGATGAGATATAATACTCAATTATTTATTTAGGGACGAAACACATTGCTTGCTTTTACATGGATACAATTACTTTGAACTTATATCTATTGTCTAAGTAACCGTCAACCCAGGATATCTTTGGGAAGAGACACCCAACATGTCTTTAGGAAGAGGCACCCAGTATATCTTTGGGAAGAGGCACCCACATGGTAACAACACGTAACAACATGAATTGTAGTTAAGGTTTCGGTGTCAGGAACTTAGAGTAATTGTAATCATTGTTTTATAAACACATGAATATTTACTATGCCTTGAATAGAGTGGCAATACATACTTGAAACATTTTGGTGATATATATATAAATATCATGCATGCTTTGAACAATTGCGGTACAACGTTCATACGTACATTTTTGTGACTATTTGAGGATTGAAATGGTCATGCATACTTTACAACTATTTGATTTCTAAAAATCATACATACATTTTGGAAGGACATTTAAGGATTTAAATGGTCATACACACTTGGCAGAACCTTGGTTCAACAATTATACTTAAACAAATCTATGAACTCACCAACTTTATGTTGACACTTTTTAAGCATGTTTTTCTCAGGTGAATCAGATGCTTGGCTTACTTGATGTGCATTGGAGTCTAAATTGACAAGATTTCATTTATGGATTTCTACTTACATACAAATGATCAAATCTCGTTGGGTTGTTTTCAAGCTTTTCATTGTGATGCAATTATGGGACAAATGTTATATCAATTTCAAGGAAATCAACGAGATTACTTTTCAAACGACACATTTAGAGGTCGTTCTCTTGTATCTAGCGCTGTGTATTATGAAGTAACGCCCCCGGACACATTTCCGCTGCGACACATTTTTGGGGGTGTTACAGATTGGTATCAGAGCACTGGTTATAGAGAACTAGGTTGCATATTTTACCCTAGACTATAACCGTTTTCACAAGCATTGCATCACAGCAAACATTTTCAAAGTGCATACACACTACTTGCTTACTTGCTTAGGTTACTTGTTACCTTAAGTGCTTACATGACATACATATATATAATATATATGCTTGCATTCCTTTTGCGTATATCGTACGTTTATTTATATAAGAGTTAATTATATAAATACTAGAACATTTCTTAAGACATTGTGAGTTGCACAATGGTCTCATTTATACCTCAGACATTGTGAGTTACACAATGGTCTCATTTTACTTCTTAGACATTGTGAGTTGCACAATGGTCTCATGAACAGTCTTACACTTCACTAAGCAGTAGTAACTTCCTCTAGCAGTAGTTAACTCTGTACTAATACAGTTGTAATTCACCAGCAGTCTTTAATACACTTAGAATTAATTTTCATTGAAATTCTCAGCAGCACTAACTTTGCTGAGCAGCATTAACATCAATAAGCACAGTAGTAATTCCAAACAACATCAAGAAGGCTTTTAATCCCAACAATCCTCCCCTAAACTTGATATTTATCTCTAAAATCATCAAGTTTCTCCATTGAAAGATTCATTAATCACTAGGAGGATGCTTCCAAACACTTCATTGATTCTTAAGCTATTTTGTGAGAAGTTTAAGAAGCTGATATGCCATTTTACTAAACATGATCTCTATTTGAAGCTTATTGTTTATACTTTTCAGTATAATTGTAGCAGGTGTAAAAAAAAGGGGAATATCTCTTTTATACACAGCATGTCGGAATGTGCACTATGCTGCATACTTAAGGAATGAACTCACAGGAGTCCCATACTAGTTATATAACTCAAACTACTATGTATTCCTGTTTGATTCATCTAGACTCTTTCTTTAAAACTGTGGTTTAATATTGTCTATTAATCTCCCCATATAATCAAATCCTAAGTCTCATAGCCCTCCTCTGGCCTTGTTGACCCATGCTTAGCTTTTACTAATTTCCACAGAGTTTCAAAATCTTCCCTGACAAAGCTTTTGAGCATATGACTGAAGACTAAGTACATCTTTGAACTTCCATCAGCTCTGATGATCTGGTAATAGTTTTTCTTTCCTTCTTTATGAATCTTCCAGTCAACAATGGTTGGAGGCTTGGTAGCCAAAGGAATAACATCAATTGCTACTTCCTCTTCATCAGGAACAATTTCCATGAGCTCTTTAATCTTAGCTGCTTCTTGATCATCATCCACTTTAGCTGTTTCTTGAACATCATCCACCTTTTGCTTTTTAGTGACTTCTTGTTCTAGCTCATCTCATGCTCTCTTTGAACTACCTTCCACTAAGTCTTCCATGTTCTTAAGGTAGGTAATCATGGTCTTCTTCTGTTGAGTTTTGGTTGGTGGTTTGTTCCTTTTCTCTTTTGCTCTTTTAGCTATAAAGTGCTTTCTTCTTTGCTCGAGTTCTTTAAACAATGTGGCTTTTTGTTTAGTTGTGAACTGCTATTGTTCTTCAACGTGCAGTCTTTAAGCCAACTGGTAATCAGCATCAACCTGAGCCTGAATATCATCACATTCTTCAATCAAGGCTACATTGGCTTCATCTTTCTCCCTTTCAAGTCTCTCCTCTTCATCAAACTCAGCTTGTAATCTGATAGCTTTTTGGTCATCAAAACTGATTTGATCTTTCTTCTTCAAAGGCTTCTCAAGCTCTACCATAATTTCTTTGCCTTTGTCCTAAACTTTTGCCTGTGATGGTTGTGAGGAAATTTTTGTTGTTGTAGATGTACCCAGCTCAGTAATGACAATTCCTTTCCTTGGAGTTGGAATTGTAGCAGTTTTTGTAGTTGTAGCAGCACTAACCTTTGAACTGGCAGCACTAACCGGTACGCTTGGCTCTTCTACAACATTGGCTTTTACCTTGGGTTTTACACTTTTCAAAGCAGCAAGTGCTTGAGCCAAAGTACTTTGAGAGCGGCTGCGCTTGGTCGTGCGAACACCGCATCACCATCAAAGATTCACATTAAACTAATTACATCTATCTTATCATTAACATGGGATGTCTATCATCGAATCAACATGGTGAACACCCATACTGGGTCCGACGGAATAAGTATCGGGTGTGCCACTTCATAATAACATTCACAAGATATAGAACGACCCTCTAATTGTGTCGTTGAAAAATATACATTGATTTAATAAAATACTTGATACACAACACCCGGCTTTAACCTTTGTTCATGCTTATAGATCTGTGAAGATTGTATACTTTTCCGATATAATATCCCCAAAATACAATGCACTAATCTTTAAGCCATGATTCCAAAAATAAGACCACCAATGTATCCTGTACTTGAATATCCTAAAAACATGGCTTAAAATGGTCAACTGAAAGTTGGTGGAATACATAGGTTTTAAAAGATGGATGATGTAGGACCGCAATTGTTTAGGATGTGTCCATTTGACATGGTATGAACAATATCCAAAACAGTGGAGTTTAGCATGTAGATCAATATTCACAACATTAATATAGCATTGAATACAATATCCAAGAAAACCAGTAAGTATTGCATGGTATACAATATGTAAAAAGCATAAGTATTTCATGGTATACAATAGTCCAAAACATGTAAGTTATTGCAGGTATGAAATATCCAAGAACATAGATAGTTCAAAGTTACCTGCGTCAGAATTTAAACAAGAGCATGTTCTAGCCCTCAAAAATATATAAAACCAGTAAAACAAGGGCTATGAACTCACCTCGAGTGAGTAATCACGAATATACTTCACAATGAAAAAGGTTCCACTATATCGTCAGATGTCAACCGATTTAATTTAAGCCTATAAGTACTAAGAATGAATAGTAGTACATCTGCCCTTATAACAATTCTACATAGTCTAAATCTCCACTTTTGGTAAAATTGTGTTTAATAAGTTAAAACGTTTATAAATGACTCTTTAGTAAAAACGACGTAACTTTCGCGTTTTAAGCCCGATTTTGACGTTTCTTATGCCCACGCTTTCGTATTAGGACGAGTTATCATAATTTGACATTTTCAAAATTTGGACCTACTTGTGAACAGTAACTTTTACTGTTCACACCAGATCCTAAATTTATTTATATAGTTTTTGTTATCGTAAAACCCGTAAATATCGTATTTTCTTCGTTATAGCTCCGTTTTTAGCGATTCTTTCGAGCACGTTCTCGTAATTGAAAGTTCTATTGATTTATGAGGTTTAAAAAAATAAAAGTTTCTGTCATGAATAGTAACTTTTATAAAAATAGTTTTATAAAAGTATTTATTGTCGTAAACTCGCAAAATTCATAACTCTTTCATTATATATTAAAAAAATTTGATTCTTATCATTTTGAAATCCTAAAAATATGTACAATCTGTAAAAAATACTAAACTTTCTATTTTAGAAGTATTTTATAACTTGCTTTTATAAAGTTTATTTTATAAAACCGGTATTAACGTAAATCGTATTTTTATCGTATCTTTTTCGTTATTAATCCGTTTTTCAAGTTTCTTAATTTTTTGGAATCATCATGAGGTATACTATATTTATAAAACATGATAGGGCTGTCACCAAGGTCGAACCAAAACAGCCCCTTTGACATCAATGTGTACACTTGTTTATATAGTTTGTTTTATATACTTTTCTATTTAGTAATTTACCACAAGTCTTCCATATTACTTTATATCATAAGTCATATATATAATAAAGTCCATTTGTCCACCATTTGTCCAATTGTTCTAGATATCAAGATTTAACAAGTCATTAATATCACATGAAAACCTAAACTTTCCTTAAGTAACTTTTAACTACAAGTTTATACTTGAACTTTTTATACTTAAATCAACAAGGTACAACACTTGTATATCCATTTTATCATCTTATTACCAACAACATATCATAAGTAAAAGTGTACAAATCCATGATTTCAAGTAAAAGTTTATTCCACATGTTTAAAAGCATCCTAATGGTGATCTTGCTATGTAAACATCATATATACATATAATCATGAAAATGGAAAGTTAAGGGTTCTTAGGTAACCTTATGATAATGTATGATGATGAGAAAACACAATCTAAACCCTTGTTTAGATTACCAACCCAAGCTTACAAGATTTGAAACCCTAATCTTCCTTTTCTTGCTTCCACACTTGCAAACCTTTAACCAACCTTTCAAAACACCTTAGGACATCTTAGATATTATGTAGGTATGTGTGTAATTGTTGTAGAAAAATTTTGTATGCATTGTTTATATGGGGGTTTTGAGTCGTGGCCTAGCAAGAGAGAAAAGGGAGAGATTTTTTATTTTTGCTAAGTGTTGAGACTTGTATGAATGATATCTCTTGTATACACTCTTTCTTATATTACTTAGGCTAGTCAAGGAGACATATTGAGGGTTTTAAGGGGTCTTTGGTCAAGGAAATGTTAGTCATGGTCAAGGAAACAAAGGTTTTAATTAGTTGTGTTGTACATACAAGTTGTAAAGAATTTTTGGTGATATTTCTTGCACATTTAGCTACAAATCCGGCCATGGTATGATATTTATGATAATATTATGTAACTTTTATGTATTGGGTATAAAAGTGGGTATTTGTTGAAGCGTAGAAAAGTTTTGGTGGTTCCGGGTATGCCTAAACGTATTTTATCGCGAAACGTAGCCAATTTTACGTAACCAATAAAAATAAAAAGGAACAAAGACCATAATTATTCTCAAAATAATTATTTAATACTTGCTAAATGTAAACATTTAGTTGTTTGACGCCCGTTTATATTGAATGATCGTTTTTAGCTTACGCGATTTAACTTAACGTTTACGGTTTAAAAGCAAACGCGTACAACACTAAAAATAATTAGTGAATTTATTGATGACGTAAATGACCCTAAAACACGGGGTGTTATAGTCTTACCCCGTTAAGTGAGACTTGTCCTCAAGGCTTAAGACGCGGCACTTGACGACGGTGCGGTCTTTGAGAAGAGGTGTGGGTATTTCTTTCGGAATTGATCTTCGCGTTCCCACGTAAACTCAGGACCTCGCTTAGAGTTCCATCGAACCTTGACTAATGGGATTCGGCTTCGCTTCAACCGTTTAACTTCACCGTCCATGATTTCTACTGGTTCCTCGACGAAATGAAGCTTGTCATCAAAATGAAGTCCATCCAACGGAACGGCTAACGGTTCGTCGGCATAGCACTTTTTCATTTTGGACACATGAAACGTATTGTGAACCCTGCTCAGCTCTCGCGGAAGCTCAAGCTTGTAAGCAACAGATCCAACCTATTTCAACACCTTGAAAGGTCCAACATATCTGGGGTTTAACTTCCCCCGTTTGCCAAGACGTACAATCCCCTTTCTAAGGCGAAATCTTAAGCATCACTCTATCTCCAACTCTTCCTTTGGTATATCCTTCTTGATCATACCTCCTACGTCTTCGTGTTTGAGATTCTCTGGTTTTTGTGCTCCAGTCTGAGCATTCATGATTTGTTTAGGGAGATCCAAGCCAATAGTCATAACTACTAAGCCCTATGGTATTACGGAGACGTTGTAAATGGTGTATTGGTATATTCCTTAATTACGAGTAAACTTGTCAGTGGATCGTCCTAGGGTGACTAGGAAGGCGTCTTGACTTTCCGAACTAGGGTTTGGTGTAATGATGCCAACTCTATGCGGTGAGGAGGTGTGATGGTTGACTTAGTTACTATGATTACTAATTTAATTCTCCATGATAGGTACGTTTTATGGATACACCCACCAAACTTGATATAACCAAAAAATTGTTTCTTGATAAGAAGTTTTAAGGTGACTACTCTGAGCATGGCATGGTCCTTCCTGAATGCATAGATGATCAGTCTATGCACCAAATATACATAGGTGATCAGACTATGTATATTTGAGGGTTAACGATGCAATGCTCATTTTCGTTAAAATAGTGTTATCATTTACTTTGCACGATAGATAGTGAAAGTAAAGTTGACAAAAATTTTAGTGATACATTACTTGGTAGATAATTTGAAATCATTCATACAGTACAACTGAAATTTAAGAGAAAATACAACGGATAATGTGGATAATGTGTTTCAAGTTGATGATTGTGATGCTTTTGATTCTGATGTTGATGTGGCTCCCACGGCACAAACTATGTTCATGGCTAATCTATCATCTGCAGATCCTGTTTATGATAAAGCCAATCCATCGTATGATTCAGACATTCTATCTGAGGTACACGACTATGATCAATATCAGGATGCTATTTGTAAACATCATGAAGAACACGAGATGCATGACGATGTACAACTAAACTACGTTGTTGACTCGCATGCCAATTGTATGAGTGATAGTAATATGATTTCGTATGATCAGTACGTAAAGGACAACTCAGTGCCAGTTATACAAAGCAATGTATCTTCTGTTCCAAATGATGCATACATGATGATATATAGTGATATGTATGAACCTCATGCCCAGTCTGTCTCTAAAACAACATGGAACACAGTAGTTGATAATTCACTAACTGCTGAATTTGAAACATATAAGGAACAAGTTGAACTGTATGAAAGACGGGCCAGGTTTGAATTAACGGAAAGAGAACAAAAGATTAATGAACAATTAAGAATAGTTATCACTGATCGCAATATTAAGGAAGAAAAATTGAAAAAGGAACTTCATTCTGAAAAATTGCAACTTGCTTCTACCATCAACCATAACAAGTCAATGGTAGAAGAAGTTACGTCTTTGAAAAAGGATTTTAAACAGAAAGAAAACAAATACCTTGAAGAATTTTTGGACATGAAAGCTTTAAAAGAAAAGGTCGAGGATAAATTATACAAACAAGACCAGTCTCTTTAAACAGTTCACATGTTGTGTAAACCAAAGCCCTATTATGATGAACTGAATAAGGTAGCTATTGGTTACAAGAACCCGGGATCCCTTGGTAAAAAGCCAAATAAGCCAAAGAATTGCTGAAACGTCTCAGCAGTACAAACTTAAGGGTTTGACTGATAAAGAAAGAACTTTACTGCTAGGGCTTATAATAGCATTAAAAAGCACAATGCAGTATGAAATAAGCAATCTAAATGGCTTAACTATTCCTAAAAAGCATAATGACCCAAATTAAGCAAACAGAATGGACAGAAAAGCCCTAATAAGCAAATAAGTCAAGGGCTTTGGGCTGCAAGCCAAAAAGGCCCTTGGGGCACTTTTATGGCTTATTTTTAAGCCCTTAAAGTGAGACTCAATAGCTGGTCTTATAGGGGCTTAAAGCATACCCTATAAGCTTTCTAAAAATGCTTTTTAGAAAGAAAATGGTGAGCTGAATAACAGCTTAAAGAGGTTGTCAAAACTGACTTTTGCACCAGGGGACTTTTTGGCAGATTTGAAAATAAGCTCTAATAAGCTTAAAATAAGCTAAGAATCCTAAAAAAGCTATGAAAACTAACCTATATACAACTATTTACAACAAAAACAACAAAAACAATAAGCCACAGCTCAAATAACTAATTGACTTTGTGAGCTTAAATCTGTTTGAAAACAGCCTAAACCACTGAATATAGGGCCTTAAAAATAAGCCACCAGGATGGTTCTTAAGGCTTGCTTGCAGGCTTGTAAAATGAGGCTTATCAACACCCCGAAAAAGCAAAGACGCTACAGAGTACATTAAAAAAGCTAGAAAGAATGGCTTAAAGTAAGGGTTTTGCACCAGGGGAGATTTCTTTTAAGAAATAAAAGGCTTTTGCAGCCTAGAAAATAAGCTAGAAATTAAGCTCAAAATTAAAAACAAAGTTAACACAGATGAAGACAAGCTCCTAATGAGCTTGTGCTCAAAAACTTAAAAGCTAAAAGCAAGTCTAAGTGACTCAAAATTGAAATTGAAAAGTGACAGTTTGACTATTTAAGATTTAACCAAAAAAGAACTTAGACAGATTTTCACCTGGACAAATGTAAAACTAAAGGACTTTTGGTCTACACTTTAAACCCATAATGATCACCAAAACAAGTCTCAAAAACAAGATTAGAAAGCCTTAACCCAATAAGCCCTTATAAACTGTTTTTTGACAACAGTTTTGAAGGAGCTTTTTAGGAAAACCTTAAAATCAATTTTTATCCTTAAAACTTTTTCAAAAACTGATTAAAAATGCTTAAAAAAAGCTAGCCAAAGTTAGCCAGAGTGACCCAAAGGTTTATAACCTTGATTGACCCACTCTAGCAAGTTAACCCAAACACCCCTTTAATTCCTGACTTAAGCCTTTTTAACTGATTTAGGGTTAATGAGGTCAAGGGTCTTAAGAATAAGCATTCATACATCATTAATAAACATAAATAAGCATATTGAAAAAGAAAATAAGTACAAATAAGCTGAAAATAAGCTAATACAGAAAAATAAGCTTAAATGAGGAAAATTGACTTACAAAACCCTTTTG
Organism: Tanacetum coccineum; assembly: GCA_026074375.1. Taxonomy (NCBI): domain Eukaryota; kingdom Viridiplantae; phylum Streptophyta; class Magnoliopsida; order Asterales; family Asteraceae; genus Tanacetum; species Tanacetum coccineum. Next base: position 50,927 of record BQNB010014671.1, on the reverse strand, counting down.
CTCAAAACAAAGGTAAATAAGCTATTAAAAGCTTGTCTACAAGCTCCAACTTATTTGATAAGCTGGTATTGTCCATAAGCCCTTCCCTTTTTGGCTTATCATCCAAATTATAATGCTGTTGTTTTTAAATTTGTTTTGGGGAGATTTTTGCGTATACTTTTCTTTGTTACTACTAACCCTTTTTATGTTGATTTCATGAAAAACAGCTTATAAATTAGTATAAATGAGAGCTTTTAACACCATATCTAAGCTCATAGATTAATTACTTATAACTTGGAATAAAAGGAAACTTGGAATTAAACTTAAAAACCTCAAAAACTTTATTAATGCTTAAGAGAGAGTACAATGCGGATAAATAAGCTGATAAGAAGTTAAAATGACTTAAAATACATTAAAATTAAGCTACAAAATAAAATTCTTTGTTGAATGAACTACAAGGGCCTTTTTATAGCCGAATTCTTCATCTCTTGAACTTGCAGCTTGTGCTTTCTATGTGAGAGGCTTCAGAGGTTGTGCTTAGTTGTTGTGAGCGGCTGGCCTTGGAAAGAAGTATTCTTAGCACTTTAAAATCTTTTTTGGATGCTTTTTTCCTGTCATCTAGGCCATCGAATTCACTTGGAATGAGTGAGATTGCCAACTTGGCAATCTTATACAGCTGAGGGAGGTTTAGGGTGGAGTGGAGGAGATGGATTATCCAAGGTTTAATTGGGTTGCAGGGTAAAACAATGATAGATAGCCGTGAATGTTTGGGGTACACCAACCCTAATATATAGACCGGGCGGGATATTAAGGTGTTATAAGGGTGACAGGATGAAAGTATGGTGAAATTGGCAGGTTGTCCTCATGGTGTTTTTGGCTATTGCATCCAAATTGTCCTGTTTATGTTACAAGGTTGAGGGTTTTAGCAGAAATGCACCCTTACAACCCTTATAATACCTTATCTTCAAAAAAGCAATCCTTGTTTAATACAAGTATAGGGGTTTGACAGATTAAGTCCCTTATAATTTTATTTGAAAATAAATTGCATAATTCAGTCCCCTTGTCTTCAATCCTTTGTAAAATAACTTTGGGAATTGGCAAATTCAGTCCCTCAAGTTGTCTTTTCTGCTCTAGTTTCTCGGAGTTGACTAATTTTTTTTTATATGAACAGTAACTCCAACGGCTATGAACAGTAGCCCCAACGGCTACTTCCTCTCTTTAAATACCAAATTTTTATCCTCCATTTCTCCATATAACACTTAATATTTCACTTACATTTTCTCTTATCCAATCCTTAAAAATGTTGCACATCATCACGTTCTTGGCGATGGCGACCGCAATAGCACTCGGCATTTATCTTGCCTACTTCCCATACGAAGAAGGATTTCAGTATTTGGCCTTTATTCTAGCAATTCTCGTGCCCCTCATCGTTCTTGCAATCGGCGTGGATCTCCTTTGGAAGAAATAGATATTATTGCTAGGGGAGGGTTGTAATAAAGCTTGTATTTCCTTTATGTCCTTATGTAATCTTATTTCTAAGATAATAAACGGATGTTGTGGAAATAATTCTATTTGTTATTTTTCTTTTATGTCATTCAAATATTTCGTTACCACGCTTGGTAACTCATTTGCATTCCCCTTTAGTTTGCTTTAACGTGAGTGTTCAGGATTTGTGATGTTGGTTTAATATTTATTGTTGCGACCAAAGCTCGACTTCTAGCGGGCTTTTTCATTCCCTTTAGCTTAACGCGTCAGTTATAACATCTTTCTTAGAGTGATAACGACTTTATACCTATGGTGGTGTCGTAACTGCCAAGCTCTATGGTATTACGTATTTGTCGAAAATGATGAATTGGTATATTCCTTAATGGCGAGTAAACTTGTTAGTGGATCATCCTAGGGTGACTAGGGATGCGTCTTGACTTCTGGACATAGGATTTTTGTAAAAAAATGATGTCGACTTTATATAGTGCGGTGGTGTAAGAGTTTACTTAGTGATTATTATTGTTAGTTTGGTTTCTCGGGATGATTATATTTTATGAATACGCACGCAGAACTTGATATAAATAGAAAATTGTCTTTTGACAAGAAGTTTTTAAGGTGACAACTCTCAGCACCGCAAGGTACTTTCTTGAGTTATACATAGTTGATCAGGCCATGTATAATTGAGGACTAATGATGCATTGCTCATTTTCATCAAAATGGCGTTATGATTTCTTGATATTCGTAAGAGTAGTTTGCAAGAGTAAATAAGGAATCTAAGTTAATAATGACAAAAAAAATTTATAATACTATAATCTGATAGATAATTTAAAGTTATTCGTACAACAAATATTTAAGAGAAATACAATGAGAACTCCTAAGGAGATAAAGTTTAAGATAGTTCCAACTTACGGTTTACTAGGCAAAGCGAGACAACTTTCTCTTTTAAGCTTCAATCTCATCCTCAATGTTGTTAATGTCTTATTTGGTTTCTCCTCCTCCAAAGGCATACACCATTCCACGTGCTCCAGTACCTTCAGCCTGGTTTCCATGGTTCTGGTTCTTTAGCTCTGGGCAATCACTCTTGTAGTACCCTGGATTCCCACATCCATAGCAAGTGAGGGTTCCTTGATTCCTGGCGGTAGCAGGATTCCTATAATCCTGGGTCATGTGGCCAACCTTCTTGCAATTCCCGCACTTTACAGTACATTGCCCATTGTGGTGCAGCTTGCACCTGTTGCACAATGGAAGAGTTCCAACATACTCCTTCCTTTCACCAGTCCCAGCGGCGTAAGCTTGAGCTACATTTTGTCTCTTGGGAGATTGTTGTTGAGCTTGGTTGTTATTGTCAAGTTTCCTCTTATTCTCAGCTTGACGTTCAGCAAGAGTGCTGATCTTTTTGTCCATCAGTTCAGTTGCCATTTCAATAGCATCCTGCATTGTTTTCGGCCTTGACGCTACAATATTTCCATGGATCATGTCAGGCAATCCACCGACATACCTTTCAATCTTGTCAGACTCCTCAGGAAACATCCTAACACACAACAATGCCAGTTCCTGGAAACGTTGATTGTAGCCTATCACATCGGTACCTTTCACTTTTAAATTCCACAATTCAGTCTCGAGCTTTTTCATCTCGTTCCTCGGGCAGTACTTGTCAGTCATCTTCTTTCTCAGATCGGTCCAGGTCATTGCATACGCAACATCATGACCAACAGTTATAATGTGGGAATTCCACCACGTTAGAGCACTTGCTAGAAGAGTACAAGTGGAAAACTTGGTCTGATTTTCCATAGAACAATTACTTATGCGGAATACAGTCTCCATCCTTTCAAACCATTGAGTTAGTTCGACAACTCCCTCAGTGCCTTTGTAATATAGTGGTTGGCACTTCATGAAGTCTTGGTAAGTGCACTCTCGAGCAACGCGTTCAGTCCTTCTGACACCCATTCCTGAATTATGGTTGTCTTCGCCATTCGTGCTTCTGTTAGCATCACGTGCTGCCAAGGCGGCAGTAACACCTTGGTCAATCATTGCCTGAAGCTGGGCATTAGTGACAGATGTGGTGTTGGTTGTTGTGGTTGGTGTGGTTCTGGTTCTTGGTGGTTTCCTTGGAGGCATTATCTTCAAAATCAGAGTAATAAGATTAGTTTAGTTGTCTTCGTCGTGCTCCAAAAATAGAGTGTTGTGAGATGATGTATCGTAAATATGAATATACGATCCTGGCATAAATTAAATGATGGTAGGATATCATATCTGATAGCTTAATGTTTAGGTAGCACTTAGGACCTACGAGCTTGTCGTACTACTTTGCCTAAAGAAATGTTCCCCTATTTATATAAATAACCCTTATATAAATAATTGTAGAGTTGTGCGAAAGATATTGAACTCGTCTTGTATATATATTGTTAAAGGTCCTAATAGTAATGTATGTATTATAATATGAACAGGTATATCAATTATGAATGCATCTAGTATAACTAACTAATGCAACAACTAGTGTGTGTGTCCCGTAAAAACCCCTTTTTTTATGAATGCAATGTTTGAAAACGGTTATAGTCCAGCAAAACATTTGACCTGGTTCTCTATAACCTTGGCTCTGATTACCAATCTGTAACACCCCCAAAATATGTCGCAGCGGAATATAGATATCTGAGGCGTGTCACTTCATAATAACATTGCACAAGATATAAGAATGACCTCTAATTGTGTCGTTTGAAAATGATATACATGAGGATTTATAAAAATACTTGATGAAAAAGCACCCTTGCTTTAACTTTTTCATCCTTTTAAAAAGTAATGATTTTACTTCTTGGCATAATTATCCCAAAAATACAATTTGCTAACTTGAATCTTTATAGCCATGATTCCAAAAATATAGACCACCAATGTATCCTTGTACCTTGAAATCCTGAGAAAAACATGCTTAAAACGGTCAACATAAAGTTGGTGAATTCATAGGTTTGTAAAAATGTATGAGTGTAGGACCGCAATTGTTTAGAGTGTGTATTGCATGGTATACAATATCCAAAACAGTAAGTATTGCATGGTATACAATATTCAAAACAGTAAGTATTGCATGGAATACAATATCCAAAACAGTAAGTATTGCATGGTATACAATATTCAAAACAGTAAGTATTGCATGGTATACAATATCCAAAACAGTAAGTATTGCATGGTATGCAATATCCAAAACAGTAAGTATTTCAAAGTTACTTGCGTCTAATTGTAAAACAAAGCATGTTCTCACCCCAAAAATATATTTAAAACCAGTAAAACATGGGGCTATGAACTCACCTCGAGTGAGTTAATCAATAATATACTTCACAAGTGAAAAATGCGTCACGTAAATCGTCAGATGCAACCTATTTAATTTAAGGCCGTATAAGTACTAAGAATGATAACTAACATCTACCATATACAATTCTACATAGCTACATCACCATCTAATTGTTTTAGTGAAATTGCGTTTACAAAGTAAAAACGTTTATAAATGACTCTTTAGTAAAAACGACGTAACTTTCGCGTTTTAAGCCCGATTTTGACGTTTATTATGCCCACGCTTTCGTATTAGGACGATTTATCAAAAATTGACATTTTCAAAATTTGGACCTACTAGTGAACAGTAACTTTTACTGTTCACGCCAGATCATATATTTATTTCTATAGTTTTTGTTATCGTAAACGTCGTATTTTCTTTGTTATAGCTCTGTTTTTAGCGATTTTTTTGAGCACGTTCTCGTAATTGAAAGTTATATTGATTTATGAGGTTTACAAAAATAAAAGTTTCTGTCATGAATAGTAACTTTTATAAAAATAGTTTTATAAAAGTATTTATTGTCGTAAACTCACGAAATTCATAACTCTTTCGTTATTTATTTGTTTCTTAATTATCGTAAAAACCCGTAAATACGTCATATTTTTTTCGTTATAGCTCCGTTTTTAGTGATTCTTCGAGCATGTTTTTGTAATTGAAAGTTCTACTGTTTATGCGGTTTACAAAAAATAATTATTTCTGTCATGAACAGTACCTTTTATAAAAAATAGTTTTAAAAGTATTAATTATCGTAATTTGCAATCCGCAAACTTCATAAACTCGTTCGTTATTAATTGAAAAATTACGATTCTTATCATGTTGGAATCCTAAAATATGTATAATTTAATAAAAATACCAAACTTGTTGTTTGAATAATTTTTATGAAATTTTTTTCATTTAGAATTCTTTTACAAATGCCCCCCCCCTTCCCCCTCCCCTCCTCTTCCCCTTTAAATTCTCCATTCCCCTCCTCGTTTATTTATCGTATAACTTGTTTTTGCCGTAACTTTTTCGTTATTAATCCGTTTGACAAGTTTCTTACCTTTTCGGCTCATCTTGGGATGTCTGTCTTATTTAAAATTAAAATAAATATTATTTTTATACTCTTTTGGACTGAATGTTTGATTGACTTTACATAAGATTTATCTAACTTTAAAATCACTCAGTTTATACTTAAACATTTTTCACTTAAACAACATGTTAAATACTTATAATTCTTATTCCATGATATTTACCAATCAATCTCATACTGAAAAAGTGTACAAAATCATAATCCAAGTAAGTTAATCCATTTAACATGTTTAAAAACCTAAATGGTGATTTAGTATATAGAATCATGTAAACACATAAACATAGATAAAAGTAAAAGACATAAAGGTTTATGTAGTGGTAACCTTATAGTGAGAATGATGGATTAGAAAATATATCTAAAAACCCTTGTTTAGATTTTTTTTTAAACTATAGCTTGCACTAATGAAAACCCCTAATTTCCAATGAAAACTTAGCCTTCCTTTTTTGATAATACTTGCAAATGGTTAACCAAGGCTTGTAAATACCTTAGTATTCTCTTAGGATTAAAGGATGTGTGAGGCTTGTATATGATGTAGAAATTATTGTAATGGAATTGATGTTGGAAGGGGGTTTTGAGCGTGGCCATCAAAAGGAGAGAACGAGAGGGTTTTGATCTTTTTTTTACTAAGTGTTGAGGTGTATCGGCTTATTTCTGTGTATGCACTTATCTTCATAAGAACTAGGCTGTCAAAAGATCATTAAAATAGTCCAAGGATGGGGGTTGGGTTGTTTGGGACAAAGGGGAGGGTCTTAAGGGATGAATAGTGGTCTTGGTTCCCTAATAATGAAGTCATCCCATGAAAACATGGAATATGTTTTTCCATTAGATATTTTCTTGTATCTTTTTATACATATCCGGTTTTATATGTATATAGGATAGATATTTGAGTTAATTTTATGTATTGGGTATAAAAGTGGGTATTTGTTGAAGCGTAGAAAAGTTTTGGTGCTTCCGGGTATGCCTAAACGAAATTTTATCGCGAAACGTAATCAATTTACGTAACCAATAAAAATAAAATAACCAAAAGTTTGATAATTTATATCAAAATAATATTTTAACACTTGCTTGATGTAAACATTTTATTTGTTTGGTGTCCGTTTACGCTAAACGATAATTTTTAACTTACGCGATTTAACTTAACTATTAAATTTAAAAGCGAACGCGTACGAAAAAAAATAATTAGTGAAATAGATGACGTCGTAAATGACCTGAAAATACGGAATGTTACATTTAACCCCCAAGATAAAAGGACAGTTAGCACCAAGGATGAAAACACCATTCTCGTGGTGTTGCCCCACCAAGGAACCCCGCCAAGCATAATAAATAACCTTACTTGCTTTACAAAAAAATGCTCATAAGCGGGGAAAAAAACTAATCCAACTATCTTGAAACAATGTTTTATAAATAAGGCATAACATCACAAAAATAACCCCATAAGCACCAAAAAAGCAAGCTGCTAATAAGCCTGCGGGTGTAAAAATCTATCTCAAAAAGTTAAAGAGTTAAGTACATAAATCGTCCTTGTGGTTAAAGTCCCAAAATTACACCGGTCGTCCCTGTAGTTGTCCATTTTGAGTTGACCGGTCCTTTGACCATACCTCTGTTTGTTTTTTCGTTATTTTTTTCTCTCGCCAGGGGTATTTTCGGCAGATCACAATAATTGCCACCTCAAGGACTAACGGTGTTACCATATGACTACCACATAAGATCTCCCGCCAAATCCCACTCCTTATAACTCCCTCGATACATCGCCCAATTCCCACTTCACCCAATCCAAAACTACTACCAAAAACCCTAACCTCTAAGATCAATGACCTTAAGTTTTTGTGGGCTTCCGGCAGCCACCCGAACATCCTGGACTGATACTAATCCAGGTTGCAGGTTCCTTGGCTGCCCAAAGATTGAAGGCCAACGTTCTATTTATTTTCAATGGTTGGATCCTCCTATGTGTCAAAGAGCTATGTTGATAATACCGGGTTTGTTGAGGGCGAGGAATATGATGGAAGCTAACATGATGGTGCTTGTGCAAGCAAACAGGAACTTGAAGAAGTATTTGATTTTGAGTTGGGTGGCATTTGCCCTGTTCCTACTTTTATCTTAGTTGTTGTTGTCTGATGTTGTTTATGTAAGAACCAATTGTTTTGGTATATTAGTAATGGAAATTGGTCTCTATTATATTTGTATTATTTAGCATTTGGTTTTGTTCAATGATTTTGTAAGAACCATATTTGACTTTAGAAGTCAAACTTAGTAACAATAGCAACACAATGTACACTCTTAACAACAGTTGACTTTAGAAGGTCTAAACATAAATTTAATACTTGTAACCAAACATAAAGTCAACCAGACAGAATACTTCTAACCAAACACAGAGTCGGCCAAACACAGAGTTATTGCATGACAACTAGAGTTATAATCCTAATTACATTATAATCCTAATTACATGAAAGTAAACAGAAGTCATATTGTTTAAAGATCCACAAGTTTCTTGGTCTTTCTTTGTGATCCAGAAGCTGGACCTGCTATTAGTCCCTGAAAACCTTGCTTTGGTCCTTGTTTTGCTATGCTTTGTGCTATACTGGGTTGACTTGAGGCCTTCCTTGCATCAGCAGCTTGACCAGAGACCTTCCTTGCACCAGCAGCTTGACCAGATATATTTGTTGCACCAGCAGCTTGACCAGAGACCTTCCTTGAACCAGCAGCTTGACCAGATACATTTGTTGCACTAGCAGCTTGACCAGAGACCTTCCTTGCACCAGCTTGACTAGAACCACCACCTTGACCTCTGCAGCCTTTCTAGTTATGACACATTGCCACATTTACCACAACTGACTGACTTGCCCTTCCTAGAAAGCTTGCCTGACGAAACACTTTGACTTGCAATCTCATCATTTGACTTCTTCCTCTTCTTTGGTGCCCCCCCCCCCCCGCCCCCCCCCCCCCCCCACCCCCCCCCCCCCCCCCCCCCCCCCCATTTGCAATTGGGGGGTTTGTACAAGGTGGTCTTAAGACTTTCTAGATCAATACTGGCACTATCCCTTCATTACATGGGTTCACTTGAATGAGTATCATGTGCCCATGTTGTCAAGTGTACAGCAGCAATGAAACCTCATTGTCAGGTCTACCAACTCTCCCATTGAATTCTTCAGACATTGTTGTATATTGACAGCCACAACATGTTTACATGGTATTAGTCAGCTCCTACTTCCTACAAGAACACACCCTTCTATCCATGTTAATAACATACCGATCCTTGTAAGGTTCAGTTACTTGATATAAAAAAACCTCCATTCCATTGAACATTGTACTCGGTAGGCTTCTTTTGATAGCATCAAACATTTTTGTCACAGAGGAGTAAGTGGTCCAACAGTCTTAGCTATCACTTTTTGAACTACCACAATCCTCTTCATCAAGTACTCTTTGATATATTCCAAACAAGTAATGATGGGTTGATCTCTGCCATCAACTAACTGCCTATTGAACACCTCACAGATGTTGTTTATTAGTAGATCACATTTGGCTCTGCCTGTTAAACAAATGACACACTATATCAGCATATGACCGATTATTAATATGGTTTTGTCCATTGTGAGTTACTTAATTACCTGAAAAATAGGCTCTGCTCCATTGTTCTAATGGAATCTTCATCAACCAATTATAAGCATCATAGTTGATTGACTTGAGCTAACCCATCTTTTTCTTGAATTCACTTCAAATAAAAGGCTTTCGGCTGATTCCAGAGCATCTCCTTGTACACACCTCCTTTAAATTGTGACTTCATATTCTCATGAATATGCCTAACACATACCTGTGTTCAGCACTTGGAACACATTGCAATGGCTTGTATAAGTCCTTTGTGGACAGTTAAGGTTAAGGATGGGATTAAAACTGTACCTTTGCTAAGTTTACATTAAACATATAACAAATTATACAATAAAATGTGTACCTTTTGCCTATCATAAATGAAAGTGTAGTTGAAGTTGGCTTCTATACTAAGATCCTCCCCAAGTAAGTTTAAAAACCAACACCAAGATGCCTTACTTTCTGCTTCAACTAAAGCATATGCTACTGGATAAATCCTATTGTTTGTATCAACCCCAACTGCTGTTAGTATTTAACATGGCCAAGGACCTAACATGAAAGCATCCATCTAATCCCAAGATTTCTCTTCCACAAGCTCTAAAACCTTGTTTGAGAGCTCCCAAACACACATACACCCTTCTAAAAGTTCTTGTAAGAGACTCTGGATTTGGTTCTTGTTGTACATCAATCCGGACAGTTGTGCCTGGATTTTGATTGATCAATTCTTGGGCATATTCTCTAAGCAGTGAATACTGCTCTCTGTAACTACCTGTCATAATATCAGATGCAATTCTCTTTGCCCTAAAAGCTTTCATCTTTGAGACCCCCACCTCAAATTGTTTCTGCATTTGATCTTGAACTGCCCTCACAGGAATATCAGGATTAGTAGCAAGTGATTTGATAACATGATCTGCAAGAAACCTAGATGTACAAGCTTTAATTGCTTTTGATTGTATGCATTAATGTTCTTACTTCCCATCTGCATTCTTTAGTGTATGTAACAAGCATTGTCCAAGGGCATGAGTTTTTGTCTACTTTCTTTGGTGTATTGACCTTTTTACCCTTCCCCTCCACTGTTTTGTCTTTACCCAAAATATTCTGCTTGCCACTATTGATGTTCTCTCTAATGGCTGGACCACCTTTTGTTTGAGAAAATACATTTTTGTCCGTATTATTATCAATAGCAACATAAGGGACCAATGCTGGAATTATGCCTTGACATCTAACTCTCACCCTTTCATTATCATTTTTTACTAGTATTAGCTTTCTTTTAGTCTCAACTGAATGTTTCTTAACTCTTCCTTTCATAATTTCCTTACTAGCAAATTGCTACCCTAAGTAGAAGTAATACTTATTGGGATCCTTGTTTTTTTGCTTGCCTATTCTTCTTAATTCCCTAAGTTGCATTTTCCTTTCAGAATCAATTCCATCATCTAAGTCACTGCCAAATGAGTCATAATCAATGACATCTAGATCATCATCTTGAACATCAACACCACCTATACTTGTATCATGTTTAGGGTCTGCAGTGAATCTGAAATTATTCATATTCACATGAAGTTCTTATAAATATATGCTCAGCATCATCAAACACATCATCATGCTTTGGATCATAATCCAAATCCTCTGAATCACTATCCATTGTATAATCTCCTTCTGTGTCACTCTCTTCTTCTGATTCATTATTTGCATCAACCTCCATTTCTTTGAACTTTCCAACAGGACCAACCTCTTCTGTCTCAAATAGCATCCCCAATTCAAGCACATCATCGACTGTAGAACTGTTACCTACATGAACTACCATCTGCTTCCCAGTGATCTCATTCCCAGTGCTCTCATTCCTAGTGATCTCATTCCCAGTGATCTCATTCCCAGTGATCTCATTCCTAGTTATCTGCTTCCCAATGTGTGCATACTCACCCTCTATGTCATCAAGTTCTTCAAAAGGATTCTTTAGGCATATCTACTACCATTGGGCTTCCACAGAACTAGAAGGCTGTTTTTTTGACAAATTTTTCATTACTTCACCAATGCTTAACGACTTAGAGCTAATGTTTTCTCACTCTTTTGTCAAATTCCTATGACACATAGGTGTTAAAGTCTTATTCACATCAGGACTGTTATCAAATTCTATAGGACCTTTTCTTAAGTGATTATTAACTGCTATTGAAACTCCCTTCTTAGGTGTAACAAAGATACTACTTCCATGTTTAACATACACCAAAATGATCTTATAGTCCTTAACATACTTTGACATCTCTAACACATCAGCATCAACATTCAAACTGTGCAGACCATAATCTAAGCCTAAACTTGGTATCAAGAAAATAGCAGTACATTAAGTCTTCTACACATACCAAGTTTAACTACATATCTTAAGGTCATGTAACAAACTCATCAATGTTTAAAAACATTAACCTGTGATACTGTCCACAATGTAAGACCTACTAGGTGTTGGTGTAAACCACCCGCCATGGTGGATTTCCAATGTCAGTGACTTAGGGGTACGACCTGCAATTATAACCACTTAATATTAACAACAATTGTACCATAATCACAATTATAAGTAACACGACGCCAAAATTCTAATTTTCTTACCATTTTGTGTAGCTTTATCAGTCTTTGAGCTATCTTTAGGCTCATTCAAATCAACACTTAACTTCACCATGATCAGACAATGAAGAACAACCACATGGATTGCATGTGTGAGAGAAGATGGAGGGACGAAGAATGAAACAAAAAAGTAAAAGAGTGTAATTAAATAGAAGTTAGGTGGATATTTAATGGAGAAACACTTGATCTGCCGAAAATACCCCTGACGATAGAAAAAGATAACGAAAAACGGATTGAGTTATGGTGAAAGGACCAGTCAACTCAAAATGGATAACTACAGGGACGACTGGTGTAATTTCGGGACTCTTAGGACGAAAGTTGCAATTTCGGGACAACCACAAGGAAGATTTATGTACTTAACTCAAAATTAAATAGCCTCATATGCTGGTAAAATAAGCCAATCCAAACACCCCCTATAAACCCCTAAAATTAACACACAACCCTAATCTAAAAACATAAAAAAGCACAAAATCAACAAAAACCCTAAACTAAAAAATTACCCTAATTTTATCATAAAGTAACCTGCAATCCATCATTAAGTGTGTGTGTGTTCTTTAACCACAATCGTTAAAAAATATAGTGAAATTTATAAAAAAAAAACTTACATCCCACTATGTGTGTCAACATGATCTTTCTTCTCCATATGCATCCTCAAATCTGCTATACAATGTCACTTCCCAGAAAACATTGCTGGAAAGTTTGTGTGTGTTTTTGTGTGTGTTAACCTTCAACACGATTATCACAAAACACCTATAAGCCAGAGAGATGATGTGGTGTTTAGAGAGATTAGTGAAATCCAGATGGAGGTAGAAAAGATATGAGAGAAGCGAGGAGGACCCGTAATGTAGGAGAGTGAACTATGAGAGTGAATCGGGAATGCACTAATTGAACGGAAGACCTGGTTTAATTGTACCCGGATCAACATTTAATTAAATAGCGGGTCGGGCCGGGTTGAAACATTTAATTGAACCCGGTGTTCCTGCTTTTTGTTGGGTTTTATAATTAATTGAATATAGTATTTACTATTTAGTTTTCTAGTTTTCGGTTAATGATGTTGATTTTTATACATAACAAGCGTGATTGCCCTCGCGATGCTGCGGGACGTTAATTTTTTTTTGTTGGTTTATTTTTTCAATCTCATGTTTAATACTTTGTTTTTTTTTTACTTATATGGACTTATAGGTTGGGTTCAGGTTTAAAGGTTGTTTTTTTTTTTTGGCTATTTGGGTTATTTTTTTTAATATAATTTTATGAGATTTAGGTAAATATATGTTAAGCATGATTGCTAGCGCGTTGATGCGAGGCGTTACATTTTTTATTTTTTTATTTTGTGTGGGTTTATTTTTCCGGTCTCATGTTCAATAGTTTGTTTTTTATATGGGCTTATGTGTTAGTCGTCATGTCGTGGGTATTTTTTTATCTGAATAAATCCGTTACTTTTGTAAATATTTCTTTTCCTATTTTGTGCGGGAGCAATGTTTTTATATTATTTGTGCGGATTTATTTTTGCCGGTCTCTATGGTTTAATAGTTTTTTATATGGGCTTATGTGTTTGGTCCATGTCGCGAATATTTTTTGATCTAAATAAATAAATACTTCTGTAACTTTGTACCGTGGATTTTTTTTTTAAGTTGCCTAATTAAAAAAAAAACAAATGGGCCGGCCCATAGTAGTAGCCCGATGGGCCGGTTACTATAACAAGAATGTCAAAACGAAATTAAAAAAAGAAATGGGCGGGCCCACAGTGAAACCCGATGGGCTCGGTTAATGTATCAACTACGTCCCAAAACGATTACGTAAAACTGTGTATCTATATATATTATAATATATATATATATATAATAATCAAGTCCACATGTGTAGTCACCTTGAGATACTATATTTTCCTAGTTGGTTGTGTGTACCTAACACCTCAGTGAATCTCAAGAATACCAACTAACCCAAAAACCTATAAATGGACAAATTTGCCCCTTTTGGCTGGCTATAGATGCAGGAGTAGGTAGGTACTATTTCCAGAAGTCAACAGCAAATTAAGATACACAGCAGTTGACTTGTGGAGTTGAGTAAGAAAGATGAAGGAATATGTGGGCATGGTGGGAACACAGGTGGCACAAGTGCTGCTGATGGTGTACAGCAAGGCAGCCATTGCAGATGGCATGTCAAGCTACTCATTCATCTTCTACTCCAATGCTCTTGCTTCACTTATCCTTCTTCCTCTTTCTTTTATCATCCACAGGTATATTTTTACCACTGTTTATATGGATTGGTGTATATTATTTTATAAGTATATGATTAGGAGATGATTGAGATTGGTTTTGTGATATGAACCCATCCCATACTTCGCCCGCGGCATGTCATGCCATAAGCTAGTTGTAGAACTCACTCCAAAAAGATAGCTCGAAGGAGGAGAAGACACACCTAGACTTTATAAGCCACCGACCAATCCCATACTTGGCCGATGTGGGTTTGTAACAATACCCAAAGCTTTGAAGAACCAACGTATCATGTCATAAGCTAGGTGTAGAGCTCATTCCAAAAAGCTAGCTTAAAATAACGAGGGCCACACTCGACTTTATAACGTCACCAACCTAATCCCATACTTGCCGATGTGGGATCGTAACATTTTGCTTAGTGCTGAATCTGTAGGTGAAATTCACATGAATATCGCTCCACCGAAACATCAATATATGCAAAAACTATTACTCCGTATAGAAGTTCTCCTAGCTGTTAAAGCTATTTGGAATCAACTTATCCCCTTATTAAGCTGTTTTACATCAACACCTATTACCTTTATAACATGGTTTGCCAAACACCCCAATACTAAGCTTTTGGATCAACATTATGTTTTCATACAGCGACTAAGCTTATAAGCACATTTGTGAAAAAAGAAATAAGATGTTAACTGTTTAGATTAATATTCAGAAACTACCTATGACGAGCCCAGAGTCAGTAACTAGAGGGTCCGGTGACCCCTGCTCACTATGCCGGCTCGCCTCTCGTTTTATATATTAGTAATTGTAATCTCTATATAAGATGTAATGAATGAAATTCAAACCTCATTCATCTTTATGTGTTTTGCCGACACCTAATCCTTCCACTTATCTTCCCCCGGGTGATATGCGGATTTTTCATTATGGGCCTTCTGGGGTATGTAATCTACAACAATACGTTTTAGCTAGAAATTTGTTGATGTTCTTTCTTTATTATTTCTGTTTGTTTATTGACTGGTTTTTATTATTTGAAGTTTCTTGGCGCAGATATTTGGTTATACTGGTGTCTCATTATCGTCTGCAACTCTTGGAACCACATTACTAAATCTCATTCCAGGTTGTACATTCGTACTCGCCATCATTTGTAGGTAATTATAAATCTCTTTATGCTAACACTTTCTACTTCGCCGCAATGCAAAACATCGAGTCTAAATCAATTTAAATTGGTGGTTTTAGGATGGAAGCAGCCGACTTTAGATAGCAATACTCCCATGGCCAAAATCCATCGGAACAGTTGTGTCAATTGCAGGGGTATCATCACCCCCTGACTCTTTACAAGGGGGGGAGGGACCCCGCCATTCTGCCCTCTACTCTAAAATCAGAAATCACTAACAATCTTCTTGCGCAACCATCAAACTGGGTACTTGGAGGTATCCTTTTATCAGTTGACGCCGTATTTGCTTCTATGTATATCATTTCACAGGTAAAATAGTACATTATAATCATTTTTGTACTAACGCATTCTTGTTAACAACTTGTTTGTTGATGTTTTCAGGCATTTGTCCTTAAGAAATACCCTGCAGTGGTGACTGTAATGTTCTCTTACTGCTTCATCTGCACCATTCTATCAGGTCTAGCTTCTTTCATCGTGGAAGCTGACCTGAGCGGTTTTAACTTACAGCCTAAGAATAGGCTGTTTTCTGTCCTCTACTCTGTAAGTAGATATTATCAGTTACACTGGAACAAATGACGGTTACGGTTTATGATTTTGTTATTATTTAAACTGTTGTTTAGTATCAGTAGCTTATTTTTGGAGATATATAGGGGATTTTTGGGTATGCTTTTCAAGTCACGGTACAATCATGGTGTGTACGAAAACGAGGGCCCCTTTTTGTTGCTATGTTTCATCCGGTGGGAATCATAATTTCAAATTTGATTGGTGTCATCTTTTTAGGCGATGGTTTCTATCTTGGAAGGTAAAGTTGTTTTAACCAACTTAATATTGTTTGTTGTTTGCCTCTTATGTTTATGTCATTTGACATCCGCACATCACACATTTTGTATATCTAAATGGTCATAGTACGCATAAGTATTCTAAGACTCTCGGATATTGCTATGCCAGTTTGTTGGGCTCAGTTGTTGTTGTGGGCTGGGTTTTATACTTGTGATGTGGGAAAAGCCAAAGCAAACCGTACAAAAGGTCAAATGTGGTTAACTCAGTGTGTGCTCAAAACTAGCGATACGTGGCTCCTACTCTGCAAGTGTAGAGGAGCAAAAACAGGATTGCTGACTCACATTAATGTGGATCGGGGGGAACTGCCGAAACGAGTTGAAAATGGGACTTGCTCTCAACCAGCACTCTCCAATGGCGGGAGTTATCAATTATTTTCTGTCAATACTCTACAAGTTTTTAGGGGTGTTTTAATTTTTTTTTTTTAGATTTAAGTGTTCATTCCATCTTTACTTCACCTTTAAATGCACATCACGTGAAATCATTGAATGTATGTCGCGCCTTTATCTTAGGAAATAGTTTTCGGTTCCTTTTGGCTGGATATAGATTTTTGTTAAACCATACCAAAATATAATTGTCCTGTTTATAAAGACCTCCTTATGTAATATTAAGACAATTGAAAATTAGTGATAAATATTCTCATTGTTTTTTTTTCCAAGTGTATATCAGAGTTTGTAGCTGTTAAAAAGTGTGGTATATGCCGTTGGGTGAAAAAAAGTGAAGCATTATACGATATTGGATTAATATTATTCATAAGTAGAGGTTCAACTTGTTAACAAAAGGTCTACAGCCAGGGTATGATAAGCCGTTATATATGCATCTCTTTATTTAAAAGCAAACAAGGCGACCTCAAAATAACACGCATCAAGGACTGGTAGTTTATGCTTTCAGGAGATACTCATCGATCTCCTTGAAATTCTTGGCAGCAAAGTCTCGGATCATCTCAGGATCAGGAACTTGTTCACTTGCTTTCTCGAACTCACAAAGCCATTTCACAAGGCTACCTTCTCCCTCAGGGATCACCTCAAGAGTAGCCTTGAAACTCTTGTAGTATTGCATCATGTCCCCATCAATCACACTATATGCAACTTTCTTCTTTGCTTCATCAAGCTCTTCGATCTTTTCTTTCGCTGATTTCACAATCGGCGACCCTTTTTCATATAAAAACAACTTGTTAGATATCCATATAGTTTTAAACTGCAGTGTTCGACCCAACACTGCATTAAGTGCAATTTGCACCAGGGGTGCTTATGCATGCATGCATGCACATACTTGAACTAATTTTTGTAAAGTTAACCAAGTTGCATTACATTACCTTCAGCAAAATTAACCATTCGGACGGATCCAACGCTATGTCCGTCGCCTTCAAGAATTTCAACATTCTTATAAAGATCAGAACAAACTTTAGGAAAAATATTGGCAGAGGTCCATGATACTTTGCCGAACTTATCAAGCGCCAGATTTCCCTTCACATCAAATCAAGCTTTCCTTAGTTGTCACTGGTCAAAAGTCAAACAAAATTGAAAAATTAGAATGTTAAAGTGAATGAAAAGTGTAGTAAAGATATGCAGAATGACAATGATATAGAGTTCTTATATAGTACCAACATGGGTTTAATGTTTTGTAAGGGGGTAGTTGGAAATTGCATTAAGTATGGGGGTCTTTTATGAGGTATTATATTTAGTTGAGATATGTTCATACTTACTAGCTTATTAAGGGGTTTAAGTTAAGGGTTTACAGATGATGAAGGGGGTAGTTGGTAAATGCATTAAGTGAAGATGGTCATTTATGAAGCATTTGTCAATTTTGTGGTTGATTGCTTTAATGATGGCATGTGGTGTCGGACTCGAACATGTGACTTATTAAATAACCGCAACAGAGTAATACCTATCCAAACATACAAGTTGATATCGTATATCAACGAGACAATTTCGATTAACTCTCCGAAATCAACGAGACAACTTCGATTTAAGTCGAATGTTGAACGAGTAAATGGAAATGTACAAGCAGAAATTACCCGCGCGTTGTTGCCAGACTTTTTTTTTGTTTGGATTTATTTTTTCGGTTCATTTTTTATTAGTTTTTTTTCTCATATTAAATGATAATCGCGCGTTACTGCGGCGCATTTTTTCTTTCTTATTGTATTTTGTGCGGATTTATTTTTTCGGTCTCATAACATTTTTTTTTTTTACCCAGGCCGATAGAAAGTTGTAAATAGTTAAAAATAAAAGCACGTCTCGTAAATTTTTTTTTCCTTCTTATTTTTAGCGAAAGAAGTGGGAGTGGGAGGGATTATAAACTTTTTTTTTTGGGCCGATGAAAAGTAACCATGCGAAAAAAAAAAAATAGTTGGGCTAAATGTTGGACTAAACTTAAAAAAAATACTTGGGCCGGGCCAAAAAAAAAAAAAAAACTTGGGCCGGGCCAAACTTGAGCCCAAGTGGCCCAAGTCAAACATTTGGCCACTGTTGATGAACAGTGGTCAAATGTTTGTGTTATAGTTATTGTAAAATAAAATGTAAAATAAAATTTCATTAACAGTTTCAGAAAAATCCCCCAACATTCCTTTGAATGCTACAGGGTTGTTGATAAAGAGCCTGTAGGGGCGTTGATCGGTTCGGTTATTGGGTTATTCGGTTAATTTTTTTTGTCAACCCGAAAACCGAACCAAACTGAAAACCGAATTTGAATTCGATTCGATTTTCGGGTTGATGATAACCCGAAGTACCCATTTATTTAAAAAATATATAATTACATAGATATTTAGCAAATCGAATAATTTCAAGAATACAAGTTTTTTTTTATATTTGATAAAATTTAATTGGCTTTTTCATTATATATCTATATATAAATATATATATATATATATATAATATATATTTTATATATATATATATATATATATATATTATATATATATATATATTACATTTATATAAATTCGGTTTTCGGTTCGGTTTGGTTACCAAATCCATATCCCCAACCGCAAACCGAAATTTATATGTAAATGTTTTATATATATTTATATATATATATATTATTTATAATATATAATATATATCATATATATATATATATATATTTTTTATAAATTTATATATATAAAAAGACAATTAAAATTTTATCATAATATAAAAAAACACTTTTTATTCTTGAAATATTCTTTTTGCTAAATATCTACGTAATTATTATTTTTTTAAAATTAAAGTGTGTACTTCGGGTTATTCGGGTCAACCCGAAAATCGAATCGAATTCAAATTCAGTTTTTCATTTTGGTTCGGTTTTCGGGGTGACAAAAAAATTATCGAGAACCCGAATAACCGCAAACCGATCAACACCCCTAAAGGCTCTTTATCAACAACCCTGTAGCATTCAAAGGAATGTTGGGGGATTTTTCTGAAACTGTTAATGAAATTTTATTTTACAATATACTATAACACAAACATTTGACCACTGTTCATCAACAGTGGCCAAATGTTTGACTTGGGCCACTTGGGCTCAAATTTGGCCCGGCCCAAGTATTTTTTTTTTTTTTTGGCCCGGCCCAAGTATTTTTTTTAAGTTTAGTCCAACATTTAGCCCAACTATTTTTTTTTTTTTTGCATGGTTACTTTTCATCGGCCCAAAAAAAAAAGTTTATAATCCCTCCCACTCCTACTTCTTTCGCTAAAAATAAGAAGAAAAAAAACTTTACGAGACGTGCTTTTATTTTTAACTTTTACAACTTTTCTTTTCGGCCTGGGTTACCAAAAAATGTTATGAGACGAAAAATAAACTCCGCACCAAAATTACAATAAGAAGACAAATGCGTCCGCTAGAGTTAAGTAACGGGGCCTTATATTTAATATGAGAAAAAAAACTATTAAAAATGAGACCGAAAAAATAAATCCAAACAAAAAAAAAGTCTGGCAACAACGCGCGGGTAATTTCTGCTTGTACATTTCCATTTACTCGTTCAACATTCGACTTAAATCGAAGTTGTCTCGTTGATTTCGGAGACTTAATCGAAATTGTCTCGTTTCGCTTATACGATTTTCATAACTTGTATGTTGGTTAAGGTATTACTCTTGTAAGCGGTTATTTAATAAGTCACATGTTCGAGTCCGACACCACATGCCATCATTAAAGCAATCAACCACAAAATTGACAAATGCTTCATAAATGACCATCTTCACTTAATGCATTTATCAACTACCCCCTTCATCATCTGTAAACCCTTAACTTAAACCCCTTAATAAGCTAGTAAGTATGAACATATCTCAACTAAATATAATACCTCATAAAAGACCCCCATACTTAATGCAATTTCCAACTACCCCCTTACAAAACATTAAACCCATGTTGGTACTATATAAGAACTCTATATCATTGTCATTCTGCATATCTTTACTACACTTTTCATTAACCTTAAAATCTAGTTTTTTCAATTTTATTTGACTTTTGACAATGACAACTATAGGGAAGCTTGATGTTGAAGTGAAGGTGAAATCTGGTGCTGATAAGTTCTGGCAAAGTATCATGGACTCTGCCGATATTTTTCCTAAAGTTTGTTCTGATCTTTATAAGAATGTTGAAATTCTTGAAGGCGACGGACATAGCGTTGGATCCGTCCGAATGGTTAATTTTGCTGAAGGTAATGTAATGCAACTTGGTTAACTTTACAAAAATTAGTTCAAGTATGTGCATGCATGCATGCATAAGCACCCCTGGTGCAAATTGCACTTAATGCAGTGTTGGGTCGAACGCTGCAGTTTAAAAACTATATGGATATCTAACAGGTGTTTTTATATGGAAAAAGGGGTTTGCCGATTGTGAAATCAGCGAAAGAAAAGATCGAAGAGCTTGATGAAGCAAAGAAGAAAGTTGCATATAGTGTGATTGATGGGGACATGATGCAATACTACAAGAGTTTCAAGGCTACTCTTGAGGTGATCCCTGAGGGAGAAGGTAGCCTTGTGAAATGGCTTTGTGAGTTCGAGAAAGCAAGTGAACAAGTTCCTGATCCTGAGATGATCCGAGACTTTGCTGCCAAGAATTTCAAGGAGATCGATGAGTATCTCCTGAAAGCATAAACTACCAGTACTTGATGCGTGTTTTTGGGTCGACTTTTGTTTGCTTTAAATAAAATGCATATATAATCTTATGCATACCCTGCCTGTAGATCTTTGTGTTAACCTAAGTTGAACTCTACTTATGAATAATATTAATCTCAATATCTTATATGCTTCACTTTTTTTTCACCCAATGCATATACTGCACATTTTTAACAGCTACAAACCTCTGATATACACTTGAAACAATGAGAATATTTATCACTAATTTTCAATTGTCTTAATATTACATAAGGAGGTCTTTATAAACAGGACAATTATATTTTGGTATGGTTTAACAAAAATCTATATCCAGCCAAAAGGAACCGAAAACTATTTCCTAAGATAAAAGTGTGGGAACCATACATTCAATGACTTTCACGTGAGATGTGCATTTAATGGTGAAGTAAAGATGACTCATGAACACTTAAATCTAAAATATAAACTAAACTTGTAGATTTGACAGAAACTATTGATAGACTCCCGCATTGAGAGTGATGTTTGAAGCAAGTCCCATTTTCTAACTCGTTTCGCAGGTTCCCACCGATCCACATTAATGTATGAGTCAGGCAATCCGGTTATTTTGCTCCTCTACATCTTGCAAGAGAGGAGCCACTTTATCGTCTAAGTTTGAGCTCACACTTGAGTTAACCACATTGACCTTTTGTTCTTTGGCTTTTCCCCACATCACAGTATAAAACCCAGCCACAACAACAACTGATCCCAACAAACTGCATAGATTATCCGAGAGTCTTAGAATACTTATGCGTACTATGACCATTTAGATATACAAAATGTGTGATGTGCGGATGTCAAATGACATAAACATAAGAGGCAAACAACAAACAATATTAAGTTGGTTAAAACAACTTTACCTTCCAAGATAGAAACCATCGCCTAAAAAGATGACACCAATCAAATTTGAAATTATGATTCCCACCGGATGAAACATAGCAACAAAAAGGGGCCCTCGTTTTCGTACACACCATGATTGTACCGTGACTTGAAAAGCATACCCAAAAATCCCCTATATATCTCCAAAAATAAGCTACTGATACTAAACAACAGTTTAAATAATAACAAAATCATAAACCGTAACCGTCATTTGTTCCAGTGTAACTGATAATATCTACTTACAGAGTAGAGGACAGAAAACAGCTATTATTAGGTGTAAGTAAAACCGCTCAAGGTAGCTTCACGAAGAAAAGAAGCTAGACTGATAGAATGGTGCAGATTGTAGCAGTTAGAGACATTACAGTCACCACTGCGGTATTTCCTTAAGGACAAATGCCTGGAAAACATCAACAAACAAGTTGTTAACAGAATTGATTAGTACAAAAATGGAGTTATTATGTACTATTTTACCTGTGTTAAATGATATACATAGAAGCAATACGGGTAAATGATAAAAAATAAGGATACCTCCAAGTACCCAGTTGATGGTTGCGCAAGAGCAGTGTTAGTGGATTTTGATTTTAGAGTAGAGGGCCAGAATGCGGGGGCCTTTGTTAAGCGTCATGATGATAGCCCCCTGCAATTGACACTTACAGTGCGATGGATCTTTCGCAGTGTGGTTTTGGCTTCTAATGTCGGCCTGCTTCCATCCTAATCCCAATTTAATTGATTTTTACTCGATGTTTTGCATTGCGGCGAAGTAGAAAGTGTTAGCATAAAGAGATTTATAATTACCTACAAATGATGGCGAGTACGAATGTACAACCTGGAATGAGATTTAGTAATGTGGTTCCAAGAGTTGCAGACGATAATGAGACACCAGTAAAACCAAATATCTGCGCCAAGAAACTTCAAATAATAAAAACCAGTCAATAAACAAACAGAAATAATAAAGAAAGAACATCAACAAATTTCTAGCTAAAACGTATTGTTGTAGATTACATACCCCAGAAGGCCCATAATGAAAAATCCGCATATCACCCCGAAGTTAAGTGGAGGAGGATTTGGTGATCTGCAACAAAAACATAAAGATGAATGAGGTTTGAATTTCATTCATTACATCTTATATAGAGATTACAATTACTAATATATAAAACGAGAGGCGACGGCGGCATAGTGACAGGGTGTCACGGGACCCTCTAGTGACTGACTCCTGGGCTCGTCATAGGTAGTTTCTGAATATTAATCTAAACAGTTAACATCTTATTTCTTTTTTCACAAATGTGCTTATAAGCTTAGTCGCTGTATGAAAACATAATGTTGTATCAATAAGCTTGTTTTGGGGTGTTTGGCAAACCATGTTATAAAGGTAATAGGTGTTGATGTAAAACAGCTTAATAAGGGGATAAGTTTGACTTCCAAAAATTGCTTTTAACAGCTAGAAGAATTCTATACGGAGTAATAGTTTTTGCATATATTGATGTTTCGGTGGAGCGATATTCATGTGAATTTCACCTATAGATTCAGCACTAAGCAAAATGTTACGATCCCACATCGGCAAGTATGGGATTGGTTGGTGACGTATAAAGTCCAAAATAACATGGTACAATATTTTCTTATCCTTATTAACATGATATTACTAATAACACAACATGTATATTAGTGTACAAAATAACCATTGCAAGTAAAAATCCCATTTTCATGTTAAAAATCTTTAATGGTGATTTAACTAAAATAGAAATAACATATGTATAGAAATGAAAACTATAAGAACATAAAAGGGTTCTAGTAGACCTTATGATGTATGATGATGATGAACAAAGTAATCTAAACCCTTGTTTAGATAGAAATCCAAAGCTTGCACCAATGAAAACCCTTGTTTTCTTAATAAAACCCAAATCTTCCTTTTCTTGATTATTACTTGAAAAAGGTAATCCAATGCTTGAAAATACCTTAGAATATCTTAGAATGGATGTGTATAGATGTGTATAGGTTGTATAAAAATTTGTATGGATTGTTTATGGTGTTGTATGTTGAGCCGTGGGTTTTGAGAGACAAAAGGAGGACATGGTGAAGTTTTCTAGCTAAAAGTGAAGTGTATGTGCTTATTTACTAGTTACTTGTGTTTATATATTGCCAAGACTAGTCAAAAGACACAATGAGGGTCTTAAGGAAAGTCTTGGTCAAGAGAAACATTAGGAGTAAAACATGGAAGAGATTTGGTCAAGACTAGCTTAGGTTTTAATGAGATGTGTATGTACATGTTCTAGTTAATACTTGTGTTCTTATGTTCCCCTAGATGGAGGTTATCCCATGGAATTAAGGAAGAATGACTAGAAATATATTTTTGGTAATAAGGAAAGTATTACTTGAAAAATGTATAAGTTGTAGTTTATTTATAAGTGTATTACTTGTAATGTAAATGTTCTAGCTTGTTTCCTTTATGGAAATTTCGGCTCTCTTGATGAATGTAGGTAAAGTTTTATAAAACTTTGGGTATTGGGTATAAACATAGGTATTTGTTGAAGCGTAGATAACTTTTGGTGGTTCCGGAACGCCTAAACGTATTTATTTACGAAACGTAAATACTTTACGAAATCAATAAAAATAAAATATAAAAGTTAATTATTACTTTAGTAAAAATAATAAAATGATTGCTTGACGTAAACTTTAATTTGTTTGGTGCCCGCTTACGTTGATTGTTGATTTTTAGTTCACGCGATTTAACGTATCGATTAAAATTAAAAGCGAACGCGTACGAGAAAAAAAATAAATAGTGAATTTAATAGCGTCGTACATTGATCAAAAAATCTCGGATTGTTACAAAATTGTTACAATCTAACCTTTTTGATGTGTAGAACAAGAGAAGATCAAGATTAACAAACAAATAAGCCCAAAATCAAATTTGAGCCGTGGCCTTTTTGAGCCAAAATAAGCCACGAATTTGAGCTTAATGAACCACACGAATCAATCATGAATCCACTTAGGCTTTGGTATCAATTGTAGGATCCCTAATTCACACAAACATGTATAGATCTAGAGAGATCTAGAGAGAGACAGTTAGAGAGAGAGAGGGAATGGTTGAGAGAAACTAAGGAAAACACACTAAAGAGTGTGTGTAAAATGAATAGATGCTTACCTCTTCCAAAGTTGGAAGAGATATTTATAGTTCTTACAATTCACCGGGTATTAGTACCTAGTTCAATACTGAAAGTCATACGTTTACCTATTAAACTACGGGCTATAATGAATAGTAAAATACACTAGGTGACCGAGTCTTTTTCTAATATATAACATTACTTACCTATTTTACTAAATAGTATTAGTATAAGTATATTGTACTAAGATATGGGTTCGATATGATATCTTTGGAGTTAAGTTGTCAACCATCGCACCACTAAAATGTTTAAAATAATCGTACAACGCATCTAACCTCTATGCATCAAACGTGGAAACTATTTTGGAAATAAATGATTAAAATGGGACATTAACTGGACTAGGTCGTGTGCGGACGTCATTGCTTTTGCTTGTATGATTGAGATTTGGTTGCTTAAGACTTGATTAAGGTGAGTTCTTGTAGCCCTATTTTTCTACTATTTTTTCGTTGCGGGAAAATGATACTCAAATATGTTTTGAACTGGTTTTTATTTAAACTATGTGAAACGTGGTTTTAATTTGGGATAATTATGTGCTTATGATTGCTATGTGAATATATGTGATGTAACTTTACTTGCATGTATTGTGTTTGGCATGCAAGGGTTGTGATTTTACTTGCGTGTATTATGTTTGGCATGGCAAGGGCGATTGGCAAGGATTTGCCATGTCTAGTGTGGTCCTACCCTAATATAGTACTCCAGCTGGTAGGCCCTTTAGGTGCGTAAGTGACATATTATGTTTTCATGACTAGCGGGGATGTTATGGCATGGTGATCGACTAGCGGGAATGCTAGGTCATGTTACATGATTAGCAGGGATGCTAAGTCATGGGTGATTTGCATATATTCACTATCATATTGCACTATTGTCTACTTTTTTGAGATATTGGCACAACTTTTGGGTTTAAGGTTAAACCTACGAGCTCACCAACATTATTGTTGACGTTTTCGAGTATCATTTTCAGGTAAAGTGAAAGATGAATAGTTTGGTGATATGTGATAGCAGGCTTAGAAGTATCCCGTGTGGGTTTTTCATTTGAAGCCTTACTTGTTTATTTGTTTGGTTCTTAGTATTTGGAAGTTTTAGGTTAAGTTTGGATTTGGACCCCTGTGTGGGCAATTGGGATTGTAAGAGATTATGAATTTGGTTATGATTTGGGACATCACTCGAGGTTTGTTCGAGGTTGATGGTCTTTATAACGCTTGAAGTTTATGCACTGTAGTTTTCTATATATTGTATCTTGTGTTATGATTGATCATTATGTTGCATTCCCGAGTTTCCGCCATTGTCAGGGTGTGACAGATTGGTAATCAGAGCCAAGGTTATAGAGAACTAGGTGGGTTGGCCTAGACTATAACCTAAGATCCCTTAAGATCTATCATTTAGTTGCGTATAGGATCTATGTGCGTGGTGTGTTTCGCTTTTGCTTGCTTTTGTGTATTCGTGGTTTGGTGCTTTAGTTATGTCAGTCATTGAGATTTGTATGAGCTTCAATAATAAGTATGATAGGAAAGATGAGGATTTAAATACCGTGGCTATCATAGCGTATAAAAAGTATCACAATTATCATACTTGGTTGTCGTTCACACAAATTGATGTTGGACACCATAAGGGTATATATTATTGTATAACTTTATATATATAGTAAGATATTCTATATATATGTTAGTCTTCCCACCTACCTAATGTTGCCTATGTTCTCCCTCGTGTAGATAATGCCGCCAAGGATGAGGACCCAAAGTGCTGGTCGGCCTGTTGCCGAATTACGAGGAGAGGGAACAAGTCAACGGGTTGGTAGAGGTGGGAGGGGTAGTGGACATAAGGAGAGGTAATGATGATGCGTGGTTGACGCATTGACATGGTCAAGGGAATGGACAGGGGTTGGGAGATAACAGGAAATGTATAAGAGCTAATAGGGGCGTAAAGGGAGTCAATGGAAATGTAGAGGGAGTCAATAGGGGTGTGGGAGGAGCACCCGACTTCTCGATGATCATTGCCCAGCAATTATATAACCTCTTACCCGCCATTTTAGCTTAGGTTGGTAACCAAGGCAATGTTGGAAATCAGAATGGTAATGTGGTTAATGAGAACGTTAGGAATGTGTTAGTGAATGGCAACTGGGTAGGTTGTTCATATAAGGAGTTCTTTGCTTGTAATCCTAAGGAATATAATGGTAAGGGAGGGGATGTAGTTCTTACTCGATGGATTGAGAAAATAGAGTCCGCGTAAGATATGAGTGGTTGTAGTGTTGACCAAAAAGTAAAATACACTGCTGGTTTATTTGTGGTTAAGGCTTTAACGTGGTGGAACTCCCAGATTTGCACACTAAGCCAGGAAGTTGCAGTTAGTATGTCATGAAATGACTTTAAGTTTATGATGATTGAAGAGTTTTGTCCTAGTCATGAGATGCAAAAATTGGAAACTTAGTTGTGGAATCACGTCATGGTCGGGGCTGGTCATGCTGCGTATACTGATAGGTTTCATGAGTTGGCTAGGTTAGTTCCATACTTAGTGACTCTAGAAAGTAGGAAGATTGAGAGATACGTGTATGGTCTTGCTCCACAGATATGTGGGATGGTGGCAGCAATGAAACCAAAGACTATGCAAAAGGTTGTGCAGATTTCTGGTGCACTGACCGATGAGGCTGTTAGGAATGAATCAATTAAGAAGGTTGAGAAAAGAGGAAATGTGGGGGAACCTAGCAAGGATAAGAATGGTAGGGATGATAATAAGAGGACTAGGATTGGAAATGATTTTGCTACAACTGCAAACCTTGTAGGCAGAGAGAATACACGTGCTTGGCCCAAGTGTACCACCTGCAACTCCTACCATGCACCTGGAGGGCCTTGTCGCACATGTTTCAATGCCCAGGTCATTTTGCTAAGGATTGTAGAGTGGCACATATGAATGTGAACCCCATTAATGCTAGAAACCCAGTAGCTAGGGCATGTTACGAGTATGGTAGTACCGATCATATCAAGTCAGCTTGTCCTAAGTTAAATCAGGCCCAGAGGCCAGGGGTAAACCCTCATAACCAAGTCATGGATGTTAATGGGGGTCAGGGTCATAGGAACCAAGGGAATCAGGCAAGAGGTAGGGCATTCATGTTGGGAGCAGAGGAGGCTCGCTAGGACCTGAACATCGTGACGGGTATGTTTACTCTAAACGATCATTATACCACTACCTTATTTGACTCTGGTGCCGACTATAGCTTCGTTTCCACTACCTTTATACCTCTGTTAGGCATATAGCCCAGTGATTTAGGTTTCAGTTATGAGATTGAGATAGCTAGTGGACAACTAGTAGAGATTGATAAGGTTATTAGGGGGTGCAAATTAGAAATAGAAGGTCATGTGTTTAACATTAACTCGATACCCTTTGGAAGTGGGAGCTTTGATGTGATCATAGGAATGGATTGGTTGTCCGACCACAAGGCTGAGATAATTTGTGACAACCGTGATTTAACGATGTTAGTTTAACCATTAGTGTTAACTTGCCTAGTTATATGAGTTTGATATTATGTGTTAAAGGTGAATTGGTGATATGTGTGTTATGATATACGTGTTATTATAAGTGTTTGTGATGGTAGAAATGAATGATTTAGTTATTTCATTTCGTATGTGATGACGATTTCGGAAGTATAGTAATTTTTGTTATTTTTATCGTCGGTAAAATTGAAAAAGTATGTATCGTTAAATTTTGAGTTGAGATTAATTAGTGAATTAAAATTTTATAATTTATTTATAAAGTAATAAGTAAATAATAATTTGGGAAAAATAACAATAAGTAGTGTAAGTGTTTTATTTTAAGTTATGTATTTATTTAAGTATTTAAGGTAAATAAGTAGTAAATAATTTTGTATTTAAAAAAAATATATTAAATAATATATAAGGAGGGGTGAACGAAATTTATAAGAAATAAAAAATAAAAAAAAATTATTAATTAAAAAGGGGGTGTTTGTTCGGCCGGTTAAAAAAAAAGAAAAAAAAACTAATTTGACTACAATTAGGAAACTAGATAACTATATATACAAAATCAAGAAAACCCTAAATCACTTTTCTTCTCCCCCTTTGTTTTTGTTCGGCCGAATCCCCAAGTAATAAGAAAAAATATATTTTTATATCAAGAATTAAGGTGTTGATTCGTGTATAATCAGGTGAAAGGTTTAGGTATGTTTTTAATTAAGTTCTTGTTTAATTTTTTTTTCTTATAATTAGTAACATTAATTGGTGGAATTAGAGTTTCAATAAAATTCAGTAAATGTGTTAATATGATCATTAGTAATCAATTAGGGTGTAATTACTGGTGTTTGGATGCGTTTGATTAGGTTTAGATGTTGTTAAATTCGGAATTAAAACTGTGTAGATTTTTAGGTAATCTTGTATGTGTCATAACTTGGTCATACGGATAGCTTCTATTAATTTTCTTGAGCCTAAAAATAACTACAGAGAGTCTACTTTCAAACCACATTGGTTTCATGAATTAAAAGTGAGTAAAAGTCAGTCAAAATAATTTTACAAGATTCGTTGTCGAATCTGAGTTTTTGGGGCAGATTTTGGTTTGTGTTTGTGAGATCAAAAACCATATCAATAAGTCTTTTTAATTGATGGGGTTCCTACTGTAGCAAGTTCATGATGTGTATGATTTTCTAGAATTTTTGTAGAATTTTTTAAGTGTTTAAATGGGTCTGATCAAGCTAAACTTTTTGATGGTCAAATCAGATCCGAATTTGAGTACTTTGTAATGTTGAATTTTTATAAAATAGTTAGGCTCAATATTATTTTTTCTAAATAATCACATTAGTTCATAACTCATTGGGAAGATAGGTAATGAAAGGGGAAAAGCTAATTTGATAAGTTAGTATTTTATTTGTGGTCATAAATTGACTATAAAATTCTGCTAAAAAATTGGAAAACTGGAATAAGGGATTTGGATGTATTAGGGTATAAGTAAGGTATGGGAAGTAAAGGGTTTATAATCATAATATGAACATAGTAGTCCATCAATTTATTGTTACATCGTCTTGGGCATTTAGCCTAATCGCGTGTAACATGAGTTTTATTTGTGTTTAGTTGATTTCAAGGAATTTATGAATTAGCTGTGCATCAGGTGGGTTTCATAGTCCCATTTTTCTGTTTTTCTTGGGATGGAAATGATGTAAATGTTTTTGAAATGATTTATTGCTGTGATTATGTGTTTTAAATTACGTTTGGACATTACATGAATATTATATGACTATGTGATACATGTTGATATTGAATGGGATCGGATGAGTACGCATACTCAGTGTTATTTGTGATATTGATTTAGGATTTGATGAGTACGCCTACTAAGTGTGATTTGTGATATTGATTTGGGATCGGATGAGTACGCCTACTCAGTGGGATCAGATAGGTACGCCTACCCAATATGATATGCTGTGTGATACATTCTGGGTGAGCTTGGTTGCTTATAGTGCCATCTATTCTAAGGCCGAATATGATATTTATGTATGTGAATATGTTGATTCGATTTTGGTTGCATGCTAGCATAGGTTCATGATAGTTCGTTATTGTCCTGCTTTGTTTTGATAATAACAGTAAAAGCGTGTATTATTGCGTGTCTAAAACCTATGACTCTCACCAATATATTTGTTGACGTTTTAAGCATCATTTTTAGGTGAGCATTTTAAGGAAAGTGACATTAGGAAGCTTGGCTAAAAAGACCATAGGAATTGCATTATGGAGTCTTCGATTCTTAATTTCGTACTTCGGTTGTTTTGTCTTATGATGACATTTATTTCGGATTTTATTTTCAAGTCTGTATTTTGTGTGTGCGATTAACCTTACTACAAGACCCCTCTTGTGTTGGTATCGTCATAACACTTGGTTTTAATATAATTCATTTTAGACATTCTCTATTGTTGACAGCAATGTGTTGTGATGATACCCATGACGTTACGCCTCGTGTTTCCGCCTTGGCAGTGTGTGATAGATTAGTATCAGAGCCATTGGTTATAGAGAAGTAGGTGGTTTGACATAGACTATAACCTAGGAGTCCTTCATATAGTTGCATAATAAGATCTGCGTGTGCTATAGTTTATATACTTTTCATTTTTTTTCTTTCTTTTCTTTGAGTTTTATCTCGATATGCGGACTACTTGATATCAAAAGATCCAGGAGAGGAGCCAATGTAGGAGGATCCTTTCGAGGAACCGAATGAGGAAGGGAAGTTAGAGGAGTCGCGGGAAGAGGATGACTCAGATCTCTTGTCGGATGCTCGTAGTAGGCCTGGACCCGCAGAATTGGGTAAATCTTGAGAAAGCAAAGTCAAACCCAAGTAAGGCCAAACATAAGTTTATCCCGCCTTTTACCTCGACATGTTGCTATCGATAATTTCTTTTAGATATTACGTATTTTTGGGCGCTTCGAGACCTTTGTTTTTCTTTCCGTCGTTTATATTTTATCTTTATATTGATAAATATCGCTTTGATGGTGCATCCTTTCTATGTTATATTGGAGTTGTTTAAGATGTGCTGTAAAACCTAAAAATCTCAAAAAGTGTAAAATTACCAAAATACCCCTAATGCAAGAAAATTCATAAAAGCATGAATAACATTCATTTAAATGTTAGAAATTATGAAAATACAAAATATGGCAATTATGAAATTTTGTAAGATTTAAAATACCTTATGTTATTTAAGAAAATAATTAATATTTATATATGTATACTTTTGCCGAAATTAGTTAATATTTATTTAATTATAACTTTACAAATTAAGCTTTTTGTCATTTTATGGCAGTCACCTGACCTGCATTGCCATCACTGCCATCCCTCTAACTCTATCATCCCTTCACCTGACCTTTTAAACCATTTTTTTTAACAAATAGTTCGGAGATATTGATTTAAAAATGTATACCACAAAATAATAACATCAAAAAATATGAAAATTATATACTGTACAATTTAACAAAAGTTTATACAGATTAAAAGAAACATCATTGTCCTATATCAGCCTTTTTACTGTGATAATCAACATTGCCTACCATTACAAAAGAAAAGAAAAAGATATTGACACATGCTTTCATAGTGTTTACTTGGACAATATGAAGTTTTCCCCTCGTTCAGTTTCCATGCCATACTATAATCCATTTTCTCAATTTCTCCTATCCCCATTGTCTGCAGATACATAATTTGTACCTGAAAAGAATAAGATATATATAAATAGAAATATATGAGATATGTAGATGATTAAAAAAATTGCAAAATACCTAGTAATCTATGTCTGTCTATCTCATAGCAAAGTTAGTATGGTTTCTTGAGTAATCTCTGTTGGTGTATTTTCCGGAGAAAAAAAATTACTTGTTGATAAAAAAACATTACTTGTTGAGAAAACACATTACATGAACTATACTTACATGACTTTTTTTTCTCAACTCTATATAAATTAATCACAGGTTTTCCTCAAGCCATTATCTTCATTTTTTTTAAAAACCAGACCCAATCTCAAATGAGTGAACCATCTGCGTATCAATGACATCTATTATTAGTGACATACCACAAGATAAATAAAAACTTGTATCACAAAATATAATAATATCTTTTGGTTATATTCAGTTTCAATATATAATCCACACATTTTATAGATACGATGACTCGCAGACATTTTATATATTTTGTGGGTTATGTTTTATATACTCTTATTCAGTTTTTGAATGTAATTAACCATAAACTCCGTGTACATAGTCAAATAAAATAGTTGATCAACTTGATTCGACAAAACTTGTAAAATACATTTTTGTGCCTCATACTCTTACCACCAACTATGTTTCACACTTACCACCCACGTGATTACACACCCTAGCTCTACCCATCCCTTTTGACATTTTGTACTGATTTTGAATCACTATTGTCATTGAACAGTAAACCTGGGACCTTTTTTATTGAGCGTTGAAAATTCACGTTTGATTACCAACTTTTTATCTTTTTGAATACTGGGACCTTTTTCTTTAGGGGCTACTTGTACATTAGCTAGTATAATTATAACTCCTCCATTGCATAAAAGTTGTTCGAGACTAATGTTTTGGACCAAATTTTTTAATCTTTGTTAAAATATATAATTTCATTGCATATGTACACTGTTATCATGAGATTTAGTTGTGTATAACTTAATTTCACATTTATTACAAATAAGATCATGTCTTCTCATTTTCACTGTTATTGATTTAGAAAGTGAGTCATAGAAACCCATCTTTTCTAAAGAACAAACAATGGAAGTTTTCAGTTAAATGATGCTTTACAAAAGACAATGTTTCTCGTGTAGCAGAAATTGGACTTTGTGAGACTTGTTAACTTGCTAACTCCAACCAAAATCAGCAAAGATATGAAAGTATTACAAAAAACGAATTTAAATCACACAAGAGAAAAAGGATTAACATTTATCACTTTAATTCTTTAATCAACCTACTACAATTTCATCGGAAAACTCATACATAACCCCACAAAAGAGGAACAACCATATGAAACAAGATTTGCAGCAGTGATAAACAAAAAATTAGCAATAGATACAAACTAAAATGGGTATAACAACAGTAAAATTTTACCTTTTAATTTTTATATTTTTTTGGGTTGGGTTTTTCTGTTTGTTGTTCTTCTCTTTTTTGCTCATACTTGGAGCCTATAACTTGCTCTCCTCACTTCTTGCATGGGTCTTTAAACGACATTTGTTGCTTTTGAAAATAGGCAAATGTTCATAACACATCATCAACGGCTCCTTGTGCCTGATTAAACATAAAGACCACATCAGCACATTAAACTTTAATTAAAAACATTAAAAAAGATTGTTGAAAGATTTAACTAAAATTATCAACTACAATTAAAAGAACAAACGTGAAGATTTTGTTTGGAGCTCTGTTAGAGAGAATATAGAGTGAGAAAGGAAGTGAGAAGAAAGAAGGAAACTCGTGTGTGTGAAAGAGTAAAAGATGGTAGTAATGGAAAAACCAAGAACAGTGTTAAACTGTTTGACCATACGTGTCATATTTTGAGAGACTACAGTAATAAGAGAGGTTGTTTTTATAATATAGGTAGAGATATATGACAATGATCATACTATGTGTATTTTCACATCCACGTACGTTTCTCTCATTTATATGTGTATAATTGTATAATTTTGTGTAAACATTATTAGGCTAATATTGACAAAAAAAATTATAAAAATAACTAATTTTCTATGTAAAACAAGTTTATTAATATAAATTAGCCACAACCAAATATAAACGGTTTCAAACCGAAATAACCGAAAAACCGAACCGCAAAAACCGAGAAACCGAAAAAACCGAACCGCCAAAAACCGAGCGGTTTTGGTTTTATAAAAACCGAATATTTCGGTTCGGTTTCGGTTTTAGCCAAAAACCGACCCAAACCGAACCGTGCACACCCCTATTCTTAAGCATCCATTCACTCAACTTCCTGCTTTCATATACGCGAAAATTTTCGCAGTAACCATTTGGAAAACGTGTAATCTAGGAATGACCCTGACAAATTTTTTTTTAATTTAGCCTTTTAGACCGCGTGACTGCACCAGCGATTCACTTTTGCACACGTATCGAGCTCTTACTATATTTGTGAGAAAAAAAAGTAGATCGCGTGCCCCCCAAGCGATTTACATGATATTAATTTTTTTTTTAAAAGGTGGATCGCGCCCCCCTAGCGATTTACATATTTTAATTTTTTTTATGTGGATCCCCCCCCCCCCCCCCCCCAGCGATTTACAATTTTTTTTTCAATTCTGGTGAGGTATAAATTTAGGGTTACCATGTTTTGTTTATTGAAATTCAAGATCTCGGGCATTTTTGAGTACGTATTTAGATACTCAAATGTTTTATTTAAAATTGTTTATTTGGTTATCTGTGTAGTCTTTGATGAGCTCTACTTAATGAATCAAAATTTACTAAAATTAGTTTTAATATGCATAAGATACGATGGTGCAAAGTGTGTCAGTTAGTCATTTTTAAAAAAATTTAAAAAGTTTTAAACCTATATTTTTGCAATTATAAAAGCTGTAATTGAAAGCATAAAAGTTAACGGTGGTCATTAAAAAGCATTACAACATGAGAATCACCAACAACTCATCCTTATTTAGAAGATATGAAAATATAAAAACAACACACAGAACGACATACATGGTTAGCAAACTAGTGTTAAGCAATAATGCTTTTACATGTCTCTGTAGTCCGCCCCAGTCATGCATCCTAGGGCGTACTTTCCATAGTCGACAAGTGCGTGATCTTGCAAAACCATGAGATTGTTAATTTCAATCCTACGATCCGTAACCCTATCAGCAAAGCGGTGCATCAAGGCTAAAATTTGTTCCTCCAAAATAGCTTCTTCATCAATTGCTTCTTGTAGTTTCATAAGGACAGTTAACCTAACGTTTTCTGGGTTAGTAGCCATGGTAGAAAATGAAAAGATAAAATTAATAAGTTGTGTGAAGGATAAAAATGTTTGTGAGTAAGAGTGCTTAAAATATGTGTCTATTTATAGTCAATTACTTGACAGATACTTTAGTAAATCGCGTGTAATTTGAAGTGATAGACAGCATTGTCATTGAGTTGTCTTGTATGTTACAGTTAAAAAATTTGTGTTGTCAAATCATGTTGTAAATCACGTGAAATGTGCAGTGATAGACAGCATGTTGATTGAGTACTTTTTTTGATGCATTATGAATATAAAGTAATTGATTCATATAATATATTGAAAAAACTTATACATAGCAATTAAACCACATACAATCTATTTGATTGGCAACCTTATTTAACATAACTGGAAACAAAACAACAGCAACACACATGGTTGGCCTTGTGGTACTTAGCAACAAAATTTTATAATCTATATTGCCATGTAATTGTTAACGAAGTTTTGCTTTGCAGAAATGCTCCTTAACAATTGTTGTCTTGTTCGTAGAATGGATGTTATTGTGGCCCCGGATAATCTGCTTCAAGTTATTAGTACAGCATGTAATCCTAGGTATTACGGCTTGTTGTAGGCAGAGTTTGCAACCTTGTTATTTGTAACGAACGGATATGCATTTCCTCTGTATAACGTGTAAGTTGCCTAACAATTGATGTGCTAGTGTTTCCTCAGCTTGAATCCCTTTTGTAGTTGTATAAAAAAATTGCTATGGATGTGCCTCATATTCCCATAAGCCATGTAGTATGTTTAGTGGAGAGAAGAAGTTGTGTGAAAGAAGACAAGTTGCTTTGGAGATGATAGCATAGTTGATATTGGGGCAATAGCAATGGAGTCTGTGTCCGAGACTGAAATAGTCAAAAAACACTGACATATATCGATATTTATTATGATAATAGTCATTTATTCATTCAACCCACAATACGAAATCGCATTAACAACTGTCATTCACTTTGTTTTTAATTAAGAATGAGAGGAAAAAGAAAAAAATTGTATATTGAAAAGACATTGTTAATACATATTGAGTTACATGAATATTATTACAAATGATTCTTCAAATGTTGTTGTTGAACTTGTTTTTATTTTTACGTTTCTGCATTTGATGTAGATAGCTTAGTGACTCATCTTGTTGTTTTTTAAGTTCTTCTGAAATGATACCTCCGAATGATTCTTCCTTTGATCTATTGTTGTGAATCAACATAGAGCTTAGATCTATCTTCGGACATGATACCTTGGTTTCCTCGTATTCAATGTGTTCTTGTTCCGCCCATTCAACCATTTGGTCGGAAGTGTAATCATTTTGTGTTTCCTGCCTTATAATGCCTTCATTTTCACTTGAATAGTCAGTTATGACATGGTTCATCATTTCTGCCAAGCTAGTGTAACAATCCGTATTTTTGATCAATGTACGACGCTATTAAATTCACTATTTTTTTTCTCGTACGCGTTCGCTTTTAATTTTAATCAATACGTTAAATCGCGTGAACTAAAAATCAACAATCAACGTAAGCGGGCACCAAACAAATTAAAGTTTACGTCAAGCAATCATTTTATTATTTTTACTAAAGTAATAATTAACTTTTATATTTTATTTTTATTGATTTCGTAAAGTATTTACGTTTCGTAAATAAATACGTTTAGGCGTTCCGGAACCACCAAAAGTTATCTACGCTTCAACAAATACCTATGTTTATACCCAATACCCAAAGTTTTATAAAACTTTACCTACATTCATCAAGAGAGCCGAAATTTCCATAAAGGAAACAAGCTAGAACATTTACATTACAAGTAATACACTTATAAATAAACTACAACTTATACATTTTTCAAGTAATACTTTCCTTATTACCAAAAATATATTTCTAGTCATTCTTCCTTAATTCCATGGGATAACCTCCATCTAGGGGAACATAAGAACACAAGTATTAACTAGAACATGTACATACACATCTCATTAAAACCTAAGCTAGTCTTGACCAAATCTCTTCCATGTTTTACTCCTAATGTTTCTCTTGACCAAGACTTTCCTTAAGACCCTCATTGTGTCTTTTGACTAGTCTTGGCAATATATAAACACAAGCAACTAGTAAATAAGCACATACACTTCACTTTTAGCTAGAAAACTTCACCATATCCTCCCTTTGTCTCTCAAAACCCACGGCTCAACATACAACACCATAAACAACCCACAAAAAAATTATTTACAACATTTACATACATTCATACAAGCATAGGTTGGCTAAGGTTTCCTGAGGGGAGGTGGGGGGGTGAGTGCGTAGTTGAAGGTTTGGTTAAGCCTTTACAAGTGTTAAGCAAGAATAATGGAAGATTAGGGTTTAGGGTTTCAAGATCTTGCAAGCTAGGGTTTATAATCTAAACAAGGGTTTAGATTGTGTTGGTTATCATATTACATCACTCTAAGGTCATCTAAAACTCTTTATGTCTTTACATTCATCGTTTTATGCATATATGAGTTCTATATAGTAAATCACCACTTAGGATATGTTTAACTTGTAAAAGTAATTTTTTCTTGTAAACATGATTTTATGAACTTGTACACATGTTATATGGATATAAATATGGATCATGAACTTTATAATATGTAAGACAAGTATATAATAAGTCTTGGAAAACTTGTGGTAAATTATTAAGTTAAAAAGGTATATAAAACAAGTTTATATATATGAATACCTAATTATTATTAAGGGGCTGTTTTGGTTCGAAATCCAAGGCATGGATTTTATGTTTTATAAAAATAGTACGTCTCATGAGGATTCCAAAAAGGTAAGAAACTCGAAAATCCGATTTATAACGAAAAAGATACGACAATTACAAGTTTACGACAATAAATACTTTTATAAAACTATTTTTATAAAAGTTACTGTTCACATCAGTAAATAACATTTTGAAAACATCATTTATATGATAAAACTTTTAATTACGAGAACGTGCTCGAAAGAATCGCTAAAAATGGAGCTATAACGAATAAGATACGCCATTTACGGGTTTTACGATAACTAAACTATAAAAATAACTTTATAACTGCCATGAACAGTAAAAGTACTGTTCACCAGAGGACATGAAATATAAAAATGTCATATTTTGATACGTCGTCTTAATACGAAAGCGTGGACATAAGAAACGTAAGAAACGGGCTTAAAACGAGAAAGTTACGCACTATTCTATAACTTGTGCACTATTTCCTGAGATGAATAGTGTTGGTTCATTTTTTTTATAAATTTTTGCGAAACATTTTGGAATCACTTAAATAATATTTATACTTGTTTTAAACTTTATAAATGTTATTTTACAAAGGCGATTAAACTAGTTACGCGATTATACGAGTTCAAATACATGATTATTATTTATCAAATGCGATTTAAACATTATTTCACAAACACAATTAGATGGTGATGTAGCTATATAGAATTATATGTGGTATTAGTTAATCAAAGTACTATATTACTAGGGAGTTTCATAATGAGGCCTCTTCAGGGTGGCGTATCGACGAGTTGTTGGATTTACGATTTAAAGTGTCCTAGCTCCTCATACGTCACTACATGACCTCTTAATTATGATAGCCCGAACGATAGTATGATGAACTATACGACCTATAAATAATCAAGTGTTTAGTACTTATACGACCTATATTGGATTAGGTTGCATTCGATCGTAAGCGTGACGCATTTTCTATTGTGAATACTTGTTGATTACCATTCACTCAAGGTGAGTTCGTAGCCCTTTTTTTCTACTACTTGCTTTATTAAATACGGGGGAGATTACATGCTTGATTTCTTTGGACACAAGTGTTTTCAAAACTGTATGCTATTTCCTGATTACATTATTGCCTAAGTTACCGTATTGCCATTTAAGTCCCCTTTTATCATGAACCGTTAAATACCTGCTGGGTATACGCTAGTGTTATGGATAGATCTATCGGGACTGACCATCCCCGTCTGGGCTGTGGTTTCTAGTTGACCATTGACGCATTTAACATTTGAAGAAAATTCGTAGGATGTTTGGCAACATCTGTATTGAGAAAATTCATAGGATGTTTTTGTAACATCTGTATCCGTGTTGGGGCACAAACCTCGAGTACTGGTTTGTTTACAGTTTATTACGTTAAGGTTCGGTGTCATGAGCTTAGGGCAATAATACAAAGTGTTGGACTATCGAATGTGTTTCATAGTCTACTATTACTTAAATCTTGTGGTCCACGCTATTTCCTGATAAACCTATGAATTCACTCAACAATTTTGTTGACGTTTTAGCATGTTTTAATCTCAGGTGCTGAGGTATAAGCTTGGATGGGAGCCGTGACGGATATCTATTAGAGGGATTCTGATTTCTTAAATTCAATGAAACTTTTGTCTTTATCAAAAACTTAATGTCTGTTTAACATAACTAAGGAAACCTAACGTGAAAACTCAATCTGGGTTGGTATTTGACATCAAATGAAACTATTTCTAACGTCCATTTAAAGGTGATTTATATAATCTTAGATTTTTGACTTTGACGTAGCACCCCCATTGTTTACCTTTTTCGATGCGACCTCGTTTTGGGGGGTGTTATAATGGTACCAGAGCCAAGGTTATAGGGAACTGGGTCATTTTCAAAACCTAGTCTATAACCACAAAGTTTAAAGGTTTTCTTTTCTTTCATTTTTAAATACAGAATCCTTCATCGCTATCTGATATCCACGCGCGCGTATTCCCTGATCCTTACTTACTTTTCCGATTATCATGATTGCATTATATAATCTTATATATATAATACTTGGTTTAAATTCGACACTTTACGTCTATCTTTTGACATATCAGTATCTATTTCTATCGGTCAATTATATAAATATTGACCATTCTGATTAAATTATGATTATTTATCACTTTTCTATTTCCTTTTCTCTCTTATTATCACGTGCCATGACTTTGCATACCTTTACAAATTCTTAACGAATTGTGTACTTGCGTGGCTAGAATCATGCCGCCTAGGAGATTTAAGAAGAAATCTGTTAAGAGGATAGTGGAAAAGCGTGTGGCCAAAGCTATTGAAGAATATGAAAAGACAAGAGCTGACTCAAACAATACCTAGGATCCGGATCAGCAATACTTGGAGGAACATGTTGCACCAAGATGTGATGGATTTCTTATATGAACATTTACGACGGCAAGCCTCACACTTCAACGGACTGGAAAAGGCAATCTGACTGAAAGATGGTTCAAAAAGATGAGCGAGTGTTAGACTCTGAACGGTGCTGAATATGACAAAGAGTAAGTTTGCTGTAATGCACGTTCGAGGTCGAGCTCAACCTGGTGGAACATAAATTTCAAACATTGGGACTTGCAAATGCTAATCAGATCCCCTAGAACAACGTAAAAAGCTATGATACTACTGAATACTGCCAACAGCAACTGAAATCCCAAAGGATGGAGCAAAGAGCTTTGGACTTTGACTTTGAAAGGAGATGACATCGAGGCATACAACAATCGCTTCCACGAACTGGTTTTGATGTGTCCTGAGTTGGTGTCAACAGAAAAGAAAAAGATTGAAAAGTACATCGAGGATATCCGAGGAAACAAAGGAAATGTTACTTCATCAAAGCCTGCGTGACTTATGCACGATGCGATCAACATGGGCTCGAGAACTGATTGCAATAAGGTTCCGGCTAAGGCATTAAGGATCGGTGATAGCAATAAAAGGAAGTGGGAAAACCAGCAAGGGAACAACTATCACCAGCAGCAAAACCAAAGACAAGAAGCTGCTAAGGTTTATGTGGCAGCCCCAGCTAAGGGTAGAGGCTACGCTGGGAACTTACCATGGTGCAATAGGTGCAAGGCACATCATCAGCCAGGTCCGTGTCCTCCTAGGTGTGGTAAATGTCACAAGCTTGGTCACCAGGAAGGGGAGTGTCGAACTAGGATTCCTGTAGCGGGAGGCAATTCGCTACAAAATGTGACATGCTTTGGTTGTGGGAATCATGGGCACTACAGGAGTGATTGCCCGGAGTTAAAGAACCGAAACTAAGGAAACCAAGTTAAAGGTACTGAAGCACGTGGAATGGTGCATGCCTTAGTAGGAGGAGAAACCAATCAAAACCTTAACAACATGGAGGATGATATCAATGCTTAGACTTTATCCCTTTAGGAATTCTCGCTTAAATTTCTTTTGAACTTTCGTCTAAATTTCTTTTGTACTTTTGCTTAAATTTCTGTTGTACCGAATGATTTCAAATTATCTATCAAAGTAATGTATTGTGAAAACTTCGTCACCTTACTATATAAATTCTAAAATAAAATTAAAAAAAAATTTAAAAAAAATTAAAAAAAAAAATATATATATATAAAAAAAAAAAAAAAAAAACGTCACTAATTTTGAACGCTCAAGTTAAAGCCATTTAAAAAGGGAATGCAAACGAGTTACTAAGCATGGTAACGAAATATTCAAAAGACATAAATGAAAATAACAAATAAATTTGTTGCCACAACATCCGTTTATTATCTTAGAAATAAGATTACATAAGGACATAAAGGAAATACAAGTTTTATTTCAACCCTCCCCTAACCATAATATCTAGTCCTTCAAGCATAGATCCACGCCAATAGCAAGGATAATGACCGGCACGAGAATTGCTAGAATAAAGGCCAAATACTGAAATCCTTCTTCGTATGGGAAGTAGGCAAGATAAATGCCGAGTGCTATCGCGGTCGCCATCGCCAAGATCGTGATGATGTGCAACATTTTTGAGGATTGGATAAGAGAAAATGTAAGTGAAAGATTAAGTGTTGTATGGAGAAATGGAGAAGAAAATTTTGTATAAAAAGGAGGAAAGTAACCGTTGGGGGTTACTGTTCAGTTACTGTTCACCGACCGTTGGGGCACTGTTCATATAAAAAAAATAAAAAAATAAATAATAATAATAATAATAATAATAATAATTATCTACACCTCTTCATCAACATTATTCCGGAAGAAATATCCGCATCTTTTTCTCCGAACCCGTACCTTCCTCAAGTGCCGCAACTTGAGCCTTGAGGACAAGGCTCTTCTAACCGGAGGAGACTGTAACATTTCGTATTTTCAGGTCATTTACGACGCTATTTAAATTCACTATTTATTTTATTTTCTCGTACGCGTTCGCTTTTAATTTTAATCGATACGTTAAATCGCGTAAACTAAAAATCAACAATCAACGTAAACGGGCACCAAACAAATTAAAGTTTATGTCAAGCCATCATTATATTTTTTTTTTCAAAAGTAATAATTAACTTTTATATTTTATTTTTGTTGGTTACGTAAATTAAATACGTTTCGCGATAAATTGCGTTTAGGCACTCCCGGAACCACCAAAACTTTTCTCCGCTTCAACAAATACCCACTTTTATACCCAATACACAAAGTTTACTCAAATATATCATATACATCTCTTGTATGCCGAAATTATGGCCATTGATTCAAGAAATACAAGGAAACTCTTCCATATGGTCAAAAGAACACCATACTTCATTAATACCTAGCCCATACCTTGTCTATTTGACTTATGACCATGACCATGACCATCCCCAAGACCATACCATGTCCCTTTGAATGTTTCCTTGACTCTTGACCTTTGAAAGTGTTATATAATGCAAGTATTATCTCATAGATGCATACATACTCTTCCACACTTAGTAAAAATCAAACAATCATCCCCTTTTTGCTCTATATAGCTCACGGCATCAAGCACACCACCACACAAACCCATATCAATTTTTATACAACCCATACACTTCTATACACATCCATCCTAAGATATTCTAAGGTATTTCCAAGCATTGGATTACCTTTTTCAAGTATTAATCAAGAAAAGTGAAACTAGGGTTTTAAAATTTTCATTTGAAAACTAGGGTTTCTAGAGTGCAAGCTTTGGTTTTATAACTAAACAAGGGTTTAGATACTTTGGTTCATCATCATACATCTCATTAAGGTTATCTAAAACCCTTTATGTCTTTACATTTATCATTTTATGTGTATATAAGTTCTATGTAGTGAAATCACCATTAGGTTACTTTTAAACATGTAAAATATTTCTACTTGTGATTATAATTTTGTACACCTATTCAT
The DNA here is from genome assembly GCA_026074375.1 of Tanacetum coccineum. Taxonomy (NCBI): domain Eukaryota; kingdom Viridiplantae; phylum Streptophyta; class Magnoliopsida; order Asterales; family Asteraceae; genus Tanacetum; species Tanacetum coccineum. The sequence continues at coordinate 6,971 of BQNB010014671.1, read as the reverse complement.
GTGTTATGTGGTTGAATAAATCCATGCACTAGAGACTTTTAAGGATGTAATAATGTGATAATTAGTGTTATAATGGAAAAGTTGTAAACAAAGTGGTTAAACTAAAAAGTTAATAAAAAAACTAGTTTTAAACATATTTTTTATAAAAAATATTCAAGTAGCTGTTTTAAATTCGAAAATAAAGCCATTCATTTTAAAATTTTTATAAAATACTACATCTCATGACGATTCCAAAAAGATAAGAAACTCGAAAAACGGATTAATAACGAAAAAGATACGGTAAAAACAAGTTATACGTTAATTAAACAGAGTTTATAAAATAACTTTTATGAAACTTATATCAAACAGCTAGTTTAGTATTTTTAACAAATAATACATATTTTTAGGATTCCAAAATGATAAGAATCGTAATTTTTCAATTAATAACGAACTAGTTATGAATTTCGCGAGTTTACGACAATTAATAATCTGTATAAACTATTTTTATTAAAAAGTTACTGTTCAGACATGAAAGTTATATTTTTGTAAAACCTATTAAAAATTATAGAACTTTCAATTACTGAGATCGTGCTCGAAAGAATCGTTAAAAACGGAGCTATAACGAATAAAATACGACATTTACGGGTTTTACGACAACAAATACGATTTAAATAAAACTCACGTCTGATGTGAACAGTAAAAGTTACTGTTCACCAGAGGGTCAAAATATGGAAAATGTCAAATTATGATAACTCGTCCTAATACGAAAAGATGGGCATAAGAAACGTCAAAATCGGGCTTAAAACGCAAAAGTTACGCCAGTTTTACTAAAACGAAAATTATAAACGTTTTAACTTATTAAACGCAATTTTACCAAAACAATTAGATGGTGATTGAACTATATAGACCTATATGTGGTATTAATCAAAGTACTATATTACTAGGGAGTTTCATAATGAGGCCTCTTCGGGGTGTGGCCGTATCGAAGAGATGTTGGATTTACTATTAAGTGTCCTAGCTCTCATACGTTCATACTCGACCTCCTGAAGTAATGATTAGCTCCGAACGATAGTATGATGAGCTATACGACCTATAAATAATCAAAGTGTTCAGTACTTATACGACCTATATTGGATTAGGTTGCCTTCGGATTCCTTCGTAACGCATATTCCATTTTGAATACTTGTTGATTACCATTCACTCAAGGTGAGTCTGGATAGCCCTTTTTTCTTACTAACTGTTTTATTAAATTCGGGGGAGATTTACATGCTTGATTTCTTTGGACCACAGAGTTTTCAAAACTGTATGAGATTTCTTGATTACATTATTGCACTAAGTTACCCTTCTGACCGCTAAGACCCGCTTTTATCATCGAAACCGGTTTAATTACTGTTGGGTATACGATTTTAGTGTTATGGATAGATCTATCGGGACTGACCATCCCCGTCTAGGCTGTGGTTTCTAGTTGACCATTGACGCATTTAACATTCGAAGAAAATTCGTAGGATGTTTGGCAACATCTGTATTAAGAAAATTCGTAGGATGTTTTTGTAACATTGTATCCGTATGGTGGGGCACAAACCTCGCAGTACTGGTTGATTAAAGTTTTATTACGTTTAAGGTTCTTTTGGGTCATGAGCTTAGCGGCTATAATTAATGTTTTAGACTATTGAATATGTTTCATAGTCTACCTATTACTACGGATTTGTGGTCCACGCTATTTTCCTGATAAACCTATGAATGTCACTCAAACCTTTGTGTTGGACGTTTTAGCATGTTTTAATCTCAGGTGCTGAGCGCCATATCGCTTGGATGGGAGCGTTGGACGGCATATCTATTAGAGGGATTCTGATTTCTTAAATTCAATAAAACTTTTGTCTTATAAAATCTTAATGTCTTTTTATCAAAACTATGGGACCTAACATGAAACCTCTGATCTTTTGTAATGACATTGAATGAATCTTATTTTTAACGTCCATTTAAGGTCGTTTTCTATATCTTGATTTTTGTACTTTGACGTAGCACCCCATTGTTACCTTTCCGCTGCGACCCGATTTTGGGGGTGTTACAGTAGTAGCCTCATAGCCTTCGCAGTATCCTAGCAGCCTTCGCAGTAGCCTGGTAGCCTTCGCAGTAGCCTGGCAGCCTTCGTACCCGCCTAAAGCCATTATTGCAGCCTTATTAGCAGCATTGAAGCCTTCTTAGCAGTGTTGTAGCCTTCACAACAAACTGCTACTTATGTGACAGCCTTCCTAGCAGCCTAAAGCCTTTATTGCAGCCTTCCTAGCAGCGGTGTAGCCATCTTAGCAGTGTTGCAGCCTTCACAATAGCCTACAACTTATGTAGCAGCCTCCGCAATAGCTAAGCCTTCACAGTATCATTCAACCTTTGTAGAAGCATGCAGCCTTTATGGAAGCCTTGACAACAGCCTTCAACCTATGTGGCAGCCTTCGTAGCAGCCTGCAACCTATGTTACAGCCTCCGCAGCAGCCAGCAACCTCTGTTGCAGCCTTGACTGTTTACCACAAGGTGAACATAGACCATACAATGACGACCAAGGACACCCTTTTGCGAATCTGGTATGTTTTCAATAAAATTAATAACTATATTACCTTTGTTTCATTACAAAGCATGCTCTCTATATATGAGACTTTTGATGTTTATTAGTAGCACTATAAAACATCTTTTAATGAATCCATGCTTAGGAAACAATGATCATTAGAGATCGTACAACACTAACGAAGGATACCCTATGTTCCTAGAACCTTTGTTGGCGCTTAAATGTTGTTTTTAGCATAAAACACAATCCATACATATAATATACGTGATGTCTATAAATAAGCCTTAAGTTATTTTATATTAAGCTTTACGATGTCACCTCTGACAATAAGTCTATTATTGATAAAGCCTCTTTTGATAAGGCATTTCACACAAGCTCTATCAAGATGATAGAGCCTCTCACTCGCTTACTAGTCTGAGTGCACACATAGTACTAATATCTAAGTTGTGTATAATATCCCAAGTAAAATAAAAGTGTGGCCTTATCCCTATCATCAAAGTTATAAAGCCTCACTTATATACACACTTTGACACATGTAAAGCTTCGTATATGTAGATATGAATATAGAGCATCACATATGATGACATGAGCCTCTATAGATATGAATCTAGAGCATCACACGTGCTGACATAAGCCTCTGTCAACATAGATACAAAGTGTAGCCTCTGTTGAAATTAATCCTAAGTGTCTATATAGAGCGTAGCCTCGGTTAAAATAATTCGTAAATTTCTTTATAACCGTTATTCACCCATTTCAGTAGTCTCTTCGAGACAATCACAGAGCTCCAACTTTGTTTACATAATAAATATGAGTCTTCGTCGACAATATTACAGAGCATAGTTTATGTTAACATAATACATAAGTGTCTCCTTGACACGATCATAGAGTATAGCCTCTGCTAACATAATACAAAACAATCATGAATCTGGCGTCTATCACTACATTTATAGAGCCTCGCCCTATCACTAAAACCACATAGCCTTATCTCCGTGAACAAAATTACAAAGTTTAGTTTCTATAAAATATAATGATAAGGATGTCTTAACATCTATGAATTTATAATTAACAGAGTCTTAACTCCGACAACATGCTTATAAAGCATCACCTTTAAAAGCATTATTACCGAGCTTAGCCTCTATTATATGGCTTATTCAAGCCAAAACCTTTATATATTGGGAAAATTACTAAGTTTATCAAACTAGGTGTTCATACATGTGATGATGTAAATCTTTCTACAATATTAATGAAACAGATTCCTTGCAAGGCTCTCGTGTCGTTATTTACAACAAAAGATGTAATAAGGCCACACATGAGCCTTATCTTACATAAGGGGTCAGACTATGGTCCCTCATAATCTTCCTCGTATACAAAGGGGTCAAGATCACATAATAAGGCCACAAATGAGCCTTATCTTACATAAGGGGTTAGACTACGGTCCCCCATAATCTTCCACGTATACAAAGGGGTCAAGATCGCATAATAAGGCTATACATAAGCCTTATCTTACATAAGAGGTCAGACTATGGTCCCCCATAATCTTCCCCGTATACAAAGTGGTCAAGATCACATAATAAGGCCACACATGAGCCTTATCTTACATAAGGGGTCAGACTACGGTCCCCTATAATCTTCCTCATATACAAAGGGGTCAAGATCACATAATAAGGCTACACATGAGCCTTATCTTACATAAGGGGTCAAACTACGGTCCCCTATAATCTTCCTTGTACGCATAATAAGGCCACCTATGAGCCTTATCTTGCATAAGGGGTCAGACTACGGTCCCCCATAATCTTCCCCATAAATAAAGGGATCAAGAATCATACAATAAGGCCATGCTTGAGCCTTAAGTTTAATGGTTAAAAATGGCCTAAGGGAAATTTTTAACAAAAATGAGGTGCGGGCAACCAATCCCCACCTACGCATGTATTTACGTAACTAAATCCTACTAAAAGCATAATTATACAATGTGACCGAAGCCCAAAAAGTAAATTGTTCAAAGAAGGGTGAAACCCAAAGAGCATGAAATATTTGTATATGATACATAATAACACATAAGGCCATACTTGAGCCTTAGCTTGTAAAATACTTAAAGGTCGAAAAATGGCCTGACATAAAGCAAATTGTCTAAAGACTACTACCTTGCTTAAATAAAGCCATATACTTTAAACGAATACAAAACATGCAACCTTCTAGGTTTATATTACTTAACACATTTTCATGTATACCCATATTATGTCATTATGGTACAATCATTACAAAACAAAGCCAAGTTTATATAAAAATCTTAGAACTAACTCGGGATCTACATCCCGAAAGCACTTGGAAAACCTTTAAAAGTTTCCGGTGGCGTCAAATCATCTTCGCGATGATTACCAGTATGGGAATCCGCCACACGAAGCCCAACGCCCTTCGGGGTGTGCCCTTCGAAGAAACTAAGGTAGAAGTACAAACAGTTTATAATAAAACTAGCTGAAATTAAATGTGCAAGTTACAACCTACAAAAGGGGTTTCAAGACTACTTGAGTCTAATCTCACGCCTCCTACGAAGTCATAACATTAGACTGGGGGCTATAATAAGGTATTCTCCTTGATAAAGTCAAATTTAGGCTATTACAAACAAGTATTGCAACTTTTATATTTGATTTGACAAAACAAAAGTAGCATAAATTATTAGTAAGTTTTTTGTTATGAAGTCGAAAGCAATGCATCCATAGATGTATACATTACATTCGACTGGGGGGCTTGATGACGTACCCTTCGCTCTGCTTACGAACGTTGTCGTCACTCTGGCACGTAGCTTACCATTCGTATAAAGGGTAATGATGTACTCTCCTAAAGGATGAAGCCTACGCTCTCTTCCTACATTATGTTGGCGTAAAGTCATTCACAATGGCTACCGTAAGGGAATCGCCAACCTTCACCCAAAAACACTCACAGAGTCTAACCTTTGTTGAGTTCGGAGAAGACCCCCAACCTTCTTCTCGAAGACCCCTGGCCTTCTCCTTAAAGACCCCCGGCCTTCTCCTCGAAGACCCCCTTCTCCTCGAAGGCCCTCTCCATCTTCGAGCCTCTACGAGTTTGAATCTTACGGGTCAAAGCATCTCTACCTATGAACGTGGGTAGAATTAAGTTGGTCAAGGAAGAGCTGGTCAATAGCCATGATCTCTTATGACCTGGTCAATAGGCATTATCTCCATAACTACCACCCATGATCTCTGCCATAACCTTCACAACTGCCTCCTACATCTCAAAGATCACCTATAAATAGGGAAGACATCACAAAGGTATGTAAGCTAACTTTAACTACGAGATATTCTCTCATCTATCTCAATACATCAATATCATAATCACCATGACTGATTCTCACACCGGAGGTGGCTCCCGAAGGCTTCCCTTGGGCTTCGTCTAACGTAGTGTCTTTTATTTCTTATATGCAGGTTATCTTGTACTCGGCATCACCACCATATGATTCCTCTGATCATCATTGGTTGCTGGTATGTGCCACTTTTTGCACAATTAATTATGGACGTAAACTGGAGATCCAAAGACATAAAGAAAATTAATGTTTGGGATTCTCTTATGAAAAATTTCATAAGGAGTTTTGAGATGTCTTTTCATAATAGTAGATTTGTTTTGAGTATAACATGCAGTGGCTACAGCTTTAGTACAGTATTATTTAGAAAAGACAGATCCTAAAAGCATTGTTCTTGCAGCTTCTATGAGGGTTCTATTTTTCCTTTCAGCAACACCATTTTGTTCAGGTGTGTAGGGAGAGGAAAAGTATTGAGAAATCCCTTTTTCATCACAGAAGTTAACAAGAATGATATTCCTGAATTCAGTACAATTGTCAGTTCTGAGTTGTTTGACTTTGATGACATTTTGATTTTTAACTCTTTTATTAAAAGACATGATGGTTTCAGGTGCTTGACTTTTCTTCTTCAAGAAGTATACTGTAACACCCCCATTTTTACATATAGCAGCGGAAGCTAATATGGGGTATTACTTCAAAGGTACAACAGTCATAATCATAGAAAACGATTCAAAAAGAGTCGTTTTTGAAAATAAGTTATCATTCATTATTTCATTAGAGTTTTTACAAAAGGGAGGTCCCAACATCTAAAATACAACATTTGAATGAAAACGGTTTTTCCATCTTCAAGTCCTCGCCACTCCGTGCCATTAGTTTCCTAAGATAAAACATGCTAAAAAATCAACACAAAGGTTGAGTGAATCCATAGGTTTAAGTAATATATTTTGAATGCAAATGCAATATTCGAGTTACGTTGATATACACTCGGTATTGAAAAAATATTTATTATTGCCATTAGCTCATGAATCCGAAGCCTTAGGGTATGGTGATACGTTATAGCCCCTGCGGGTACCTTTGCCAAAATACCCGCGTGATTTCTAATGATGTGCAATTGGTTAC
>BQNB010014670.1:0-74666 GCA_026074375.1 Tanacetum coccineum | reverse complement strand
TACATAGTCATTTGTATTTATACATCTTGGCTATCATCCTTTATAGGCTGCAAAGATCCATTCAGTTTAATAGGACCTTCACCAACTTAGCTCTAAATTGGGAAAAAATCCATTTCATGGTGAAAGAAGGTATTGTACTCGGACATAAGATCTCAAAGAAAGGAATTGAAGTCGACAAAGCAACGATCGATGTGATTTCTAAGCTACCTCACCTCTCTTGTCTTGAAAACCCGTATCCTAAGGAGATTAATGAAACTTTTCCTCTTGAAACATTGAATACGGTGACTTCTCATGATAACCAAAATACCCCGTGGTTTGCTGATATAGCAAATTACCACGCGGGGAATTTTCTCATCAAAGGAATGTCAACTCAACAAAAGAGGAAGTTTTTCAAGGATGTAAAGCATTACTTTTGGGATGATCCCTATCTCTTTCGAACATGTGCGGATCAAATCATCCGTAGGTGTGTTTTTGGCCAAGAAGCTCTTGAAATTCTCAAGGCTTGTCATGAAGGACCCACCGGGGGCCATCATAGTGCCAATATCACCGCTCGGAAAGTATTTGATGCCGGTTTCTTTTGGCCTACTATATATCAAGATGCTCATTCAATGATCAAATCTTGTGATGCATGTCAAAGACAAGGCAAAATTTCACATCGTGATGAGATGCCTCAAAATGCTATCCAAGTTTGTGAAATTTTCGATGTATGGGGTATTGATTTTATGGGACCTTTTCCGTCGTCTAGAGGTAATAAATATATTCTTGTAGCCGTCGATTATCTTTCCAAATGGGTTAAAGCCAAGGCGCTCCCCACCAATGATGCGAGAGTAGTTGTCAAATTTTTGAAATCCCTTTTCTCCCGATTCGGTGCACCGAGAGCTATCATAAGCGATCATGGAACCCATTTCTGTAACGACAAATTTGATAAAGTTATGTCTAAATATGGTGTCACACATCGTCTTTCTACCGCTTACCACCCTCAAACTAGTGGTCAAGTCGAGGTGACGAATCGTGGTCTTAAAAGAATCTTAGAAAGGACGGTAGGAGAAAACCGTGCCTCATGGTCAGACAAGTTAGACGATGCATTGTGGGCATTCCGAACCGCTTACAAGACTCCAATTGGATGCACGCCCTACAAGCTAGTTTATGGAAAATCGTGTCATTTACCAGTTGAGCTAGAACACAAGGCATAATGGGCTCTTAAGCATGCCAACTTCGATCTTAAACTATTTTATAAAAGCCGTAGTTTATTAGGACTTTTTCCCAGCTTATTAGATAGGTTGGGCTTCTGCTTTTATTTTTCTTAAATTCCTTGTATCATTTAGGACTTTTTGCGATTTTTCTGGATTTTTCGCATTAATAGTTTAATTTTTATAATTTTTTTAGTTTAAATCTTTAAAAATTCATAAAAAATAGAAAAATAATAAAAAAAATATAATCTTTTTTTAGAAAATTTTCTTTTATCATATAGTTTCTAGGAAAAATAGTTTAGCTTTCGTAGGGTTTAATTTGCAAAATTTCATTTTTTAAAGAACGAGATTCGTTTTCGTTCACGTTTTTCGTGTTTTTAGGCTCATTTCAATTCCGTTTTTGTTCTAGTTTTCTTTAAACTTACTTTTTAGTCAATTAGAGTATATTAAAAGAGAAAAATTTATTTTAGGTTTAATTTTGGAAATTTAGGGTTTTTAATCACCATTTAGGGTTCCCGTTTTGTGTTTTTAGTTAAAGTTTAATTTCCTGTTACTAAAGTTTAGTTTAATTGTCCTTTAATTTGCTCACTTTTAGGATTTTAGAAAACAATTCTTCTTCAAACCAATTCAAATCATTGTCCAAACAACAAACGTGGTCTCAATTTCATAAATCTTCGAGGAATACAACCCGGTAATCACTTACCGGTAAATATACGTATTATATTATATATAATTGTGAGAATTTTCCTTTCTTCCTTTGTCCTCAAGGGTAGTTTGGTAATTTTCTATTTCTATTATATTTTATTAATACGTGTATAGATTACTACGAATCAAGTTTTTGGCGCCGCTGCCGGGGATTTGTGATTAAGATTCTTTCGTTTGAAGTTTGTCGATCGTGATTTGGAGAACCTTTCGTCTTCGAAAGTTACGCTTTTAAGAAAATCAAAAAATATATAAAAAATAATTAAAAAAAATAAAAAGTAAAAAATATTTTTCTTTTCTTTTTAGTATAAGTAAAAGTTTAAAAACAAAAAGACAAAAATATTTGCTCTTCCGGATTTTTCAATCTTTCTCGTTAATTTGTGAATATTTAAATTTTACAAAGTTGGTAAAAGAACACCAACAAATAATACCTTCAATTGAGGTATTATCCATCAATAAGTTCCCGAACCAAAGATTAATTTTTTTTACCGTTTGTGTCACTAACGAAAAAGGCGCACCTCTTTTGTAAAATTTATTTTACTTAAGAGAGTTACCCTAAGTTTGTTGATTATTCGGTAAACAAAAATATTTCCTTTTCTCGTTTCATAGTCATATGCTCATTTAAGCTCAAATAGCTTAAATAAGCTCATTCATACTCAAATTCTCCCTCAAATGTACCACAGCTTAAACTTGGATGATGGACCAAACCTAAAAGGGTCCATAGACTTCACTGGCTTATTTTGAATAAGCCAGAGCTTGTAGACATAAGCTCTATTTGAGCATTAATCCCTGTTTAGCTGGGATTTCAGGTTCTGCATCAATTTACTTTTTCTGTCTTTAAATTTATAGCTTAATTCTGTCTTTGTTTGCTGTTTGTTTCATTTACTTATCTATTTGCTTATTTCTGTCTTAGTTAGCTGATTAATGCTCTTTATAGTAGATTTATGCTTATTGTAGTTGATTTTTAGTTTTAAATCTTTGTTTTCATATTCTGTCTTAAAAATCAATTAAAAAACCAAAAATAAGTAGCATTAGCTTATTGTTTGTTATTCTAGCTTATTTGATTGTTGTTATATGCTTATTAGGACTGTTAAATGCTTATTAATATCTGGTAACTTAGTTTTGTTCATTAGATTCAAATTTCATAAGCTTAAATGACTTTTCATAAAAATAAGGGGGTGTTTGGCTCAGCAGTACTAACCACAAGTTAGTACTGCTTGAGACCATTTGGTCTTAAAGTTTTTGGTTTTAATCTTTCAACTAAGTCTGTTTGTGCTAAATTTATAAGCTAGGATAGGGATAATGAGTTTTTCATAAGTTAGGTTATTTTTAGTTTAAATCTGTTAAGGTTCATTTGAATTTTTAGTTTCAAATCAATTTAGTGAAGGTTAATGCTAAATTTGTCCTTAGTTTGTGTTTTTAAAAGCATAGAATCAAGTAACTTAGGTCTGCATTTATAGATTTTAAAGTTTTGTTCATTAGCAAGTACCAACTGCATCAGTTAGACAAAGTGAGAAAAAGGTCATTTTCAACATCAATTTTCAGAGGGTAATCTTAATAATTAGGTCCTGATTTTTGGCATACAAATATCTTTTAGGTCATTCTTCATCTATTTGAAATTAATTTTTAGAAATAAGCTCAAATAGGTCATCTGTTTTAGCTCTTAATTTAGTAATTTGTCTTTCTAAAAAATCAGCATGCTAAGTATTCTGTCTGTTTTCATTGAGCTTTTTCATTAAGTTCTTGAAGTTTAAAATAGTTTTAAAAAGTTGTTTTAGGTAGAGTATTAGTTGTTGTTTAAGCTTACATAAGCTAAAAGTGCATAATGAACTAAGAGCTTATAGAAAAATAAGCTTAAAAGTTCCCTCAGGGACTGTTTGGGTTGTCAGTTTTTGTTAAGTGTTTATTAGAATTTTATAGCTTATTGCCTTAAGTTTTTGTCTAATTTCTATATTAACTAGCTAATTAGGTTTGAGTTAAGTAGTCCTTAGCTTATTAAGTTCAGTTATAGCTTATTGCACTATTTCATGTAAAAACCAAAAACAATAGCCAATAGCTTTTTCATAGTACTTTTTCTTTGCTTAATTGTATTTCAAAATGGTTGTTCTTTGCAATTCTAAGTAGCCTATTAGCTGTACTTTTAGTAGGTATTAAGCTTTTAGCTGTAAGGATCCTTTAGATAGCTTAAAATTAAGCTCAAACAAGTCCCTAGGGCCCGTTTGGCTTTCTGTCAGTAGTTAAAAGCTTTTTAGTTTTTTTAGTTTATTTCTTGGTTCTTTTTAGTCAGAATTAGCTTATTAGGATAATGTTAGCAATATAGTAGCTTATTTAGTCATAGGGTTAGCTTATCTTAGTATTTGAGCTTATTAAGTTTAGGAAAATACCAAAAAAATAGAGTTAAGTATTCTGTCAAATCAATAAGCTATTTTCTAGCTTATTTCAGGTTTTCAGATATAAGTGTTTTTATAAAAAGTGTTAGTTTTTAGCTTGTCTACAACTTTGTTTCTTTGAGTTTTCAAAAATAAAAAAATTTGCAAAAAGGAAAGGCCTGGGACTCGAACCCACGACCTCTCCCTTAAACACACACGCACTTAACCAATATGCTACAATAGCTCATCCGTCATACTTTCTTTCCATTTTCCTTTTAACCACTTTTTCTTTTTCCTTTTTCATAATAAAACCGTAGCTTTTATATAAGCTCTTTGAGCTTTTTCGTTAAGCTCTTTTCTAGCTTTTATTTTTCTTAAATCAGTCTTTAAGTTTTACACTTTTAGTAATTTTTCTAGATTTTTAGGATTAAGTTTACTATTTTTTATAATTTTTTTCTTTATTAAAAACTTTAAAAAATCATTAAAAAACACAAAAATAATTTAAAATATATATTTTTAATTTTTTTTTTTCATCAATTTGCATCTAGGAAAAATAAATTTACATTCGTAGGGTTTAAATTGCAAAAATTCACTTTTTAAAGAACGGGTTTTTAAATCCGTTTTCGTTTTCCCTCGTTTTTAGCTTAAATCATTTTCGTTTTAGGGTTTCCTTAGCTTTTCATTTTTAATTAGTCATTTAGAGTTAGAAAAAATAGAAAAATCATTTTAGGATTTATTTTTGATAATTTAGGATTTTAATTGTCGCGTTTGTTTAATTCCCGTATTAGTTTATTTGTTTTAGTACTTAATTGTTTTTAATTGTTAGTTTTAATTGCTTTTAATTGTAGAGTTAGTTCATCAATTCAAAAATCTTCGAAATCATTCAAATCATTGTCCAAATGAAAGCGAGGATTCAATTTCACAATTCTTTGGGTGAAACGACCCGGTGAATGCTTACCGGTTAAACGTGTTATATATTTTTGTGTGAATTTTCCTCAAGGGAAACTTGGGAATTTTCTATACTTTGGTATTATTATACATACGTATATATTATACTCACAATCACTTACATTATTTTTTGACACTAAGCTAGATGTCGAGTCCTTCTTCGGGTACAACCAAACCCGTTATGTTTCATGGCCCAACATAACACACCTTGTGTTTTATGGCCTAAACACATAAATCGCGTCGCTTACAATATTTTACGACACTAAGCTAAATGTCGAGTCCTAATCTTAGCTAGAACCAATCTACCACCCACATTTGTATTTTGAGGACTAAAATACTAACCGGCATACCATCAACACTTCCGGATTTATACACTATCCAGATTTACACAACTACACAAGAATGAAAGACATGGACTCGATCTATATGTAACAAATGTTACGAATGAACTAACTAGACTACATAACTTTGTATCTTGACGATGACGAAAGTTCTTCTTTTGCACTTGAGGGAAGAAGGAAATGACAGAAGATTGGATCACATTTAAACAAGATTAAAAAAGTTAAATGATCAAAGGTTTAGAGAGATTTAGTAAGATCTAGAGAGAGAAAGAATTGAAAGAAATTCGTGCAAAATGGTTGTAAAAATAGTTTGAGGTGACCCACTATTTATAGGAGTTGAAAAACTGTCTGTCAAGAAACGGCGGTCCCAGATATATTAGGGGGCTGCCGAGATTTAAGGGGGCCGCTCAACATATTTAAGGGACCGCCCCGATAGACGCTTCTGTTTTTGTCTTTTTTGGTGAAGGTGAAATCTGGTGAAAATCTGACTTGTTTTAGGGGGGAAATGACCATATTTGAAATTTGAAATAATTATCACATAAAACATTTCTTTAGAATTCAAAAATAATTTGTCTAAATAATTTTTAAGAAATTGTTTTGTTATATTTCTAAAAATATAAAGTTTAAGACAAAAACTCATTTCTTTGATCATCCTACAAGTTTAATGTTGTGTACATACTTTATGTGATTTATGTCGGGTGCAAACAAATGTCAGTGTTGATGCATACTTGAGACGTCGAGAGATGTAGATGCATGTATGCATTGATGATTTGTGAGACGTTAGGTATTACAAGTCACATGTTTGTCATCACCAAAACATAAAAAGATCGTATAGATTAAATATCGTAATATTTGCACTAACAATCTATCCTTTTTTGATGATGACAAACTATGTAAACTATAACACATAGTAAAGTTTAAAAGTTACTTGTTTAAACTCCCTTCTCCCCCTTTTGTCGAAGCAAAAAGGTATTATGTGGATATGAGAAGAAGATACAATAAGAACGTATGTGCTCCGGGTATATACGTTGGAGGAATGCGAAGAAGATAGGTGCTCTGAGTATATAGGTTTGAGGAGAAGATATGAAAAATAAAGGTGAAGGTGATTGTGTGTTTCTTGGATAGTTTAGAAAAGGTCATGAGAGGTGAGAAGTAGGCAAGACAAGAGGGTAGGTACTTCGAGTGTATAGGTTGAAGGAATGAGGAAAAGGACCTTAAGGTTGAGGGTGATTTTGAATTGGAGGAGGTGAAGTATTTGGAGTACGAATGAACCCTTCATTATATTTAACAATCCCCGATCATATCTTCCTATAAAGGTGAGCTTGCATCTTTACCCACATATATCCTAGCTCCCCCTTGCTCATTGCGTCCCCATGATAATTATATACCTTGTATAATTTGACTATAACGGATCCATAAATAAATTACCATCGATGCTTGAGAAGTTCGATGCAATTTAAATGAGTAGAACGCTTGTAAGTGCTCCCCCTTGGTGTATGCTCCACCTTGTTTGGGGAACCAAGTAATCAAGATATAGGTGTGTGCTACAAAAAAAAGTTAGTAGACAAGTGCGCATATAGATATAGCAAGATATTAGCGGGGAACTAGACATGAGTTTTAGGTGTTAGTATTCTAGAGTATGACACTTTAAAAGAAAGTTAAAAGCTAGACACATGCAAACATTATTTTAAAAACAACAATCTAAATGATATAATTAAAAGACACAAGACGTATGTTTACGGAGAAAGATTAGACCGAATTTTAATAAACAAGAAAGGGATTCGTTTATTGATTGATACAAAAATATTATGAGAATGACCTTTTAAAAGTAGACGAATGACACTTAATATCTTGGCAAAATATGTCAAAAAAATATATACTTTAAAAGAATAAAAAGAAAAATATGACGAGGATAGAGAAGATGTGCTCTTGGATGAAAATGATTCCATAGAGCCAAAAAGTGAGAAGGGATGAGCGATACTAAAGAAGGAACGTGTTGACGAGAGGTTGATAGAAAAGATTGATATATCATTTGCACTAACAATTGATGTGCATATGATACTATTGAGACAAAGTGGATGATTGGGAATTCAAAGGTTTGTTTAGTGTTTTGTTGGTTGACAATGTTAAGGAACAAAGGTTGGATGTGAAATGAGGTAGTTCTTTCATGGTGAAAGAATAATGAGAGACTCAACAATGTGGTGACTCAATAACACTTGAAGATTGAATATCTTCTTTATGTTCTTCACTTTCTAGAAAGTGGAATGTTTTGCGAAGGAGTGACATTTGCATTTCGCAAATTACTTAAATATTTCGGATGAAATAATTAAGTTGTCAAGGGATATAGGAGGAATTCTAATAATAACAAGACTATTAGAATGTTTTTGATGGTTTAAGTGTGTGGGATAAATTAGTATGGCATTGTACATGATTTTTGATGGGAAAAAACTTGATTTGGATTGGTTTTGCAAATGACTTTTAGGACTGTTTTAGACCAGCAGAAAATTAGGTGTTTAAAAAAATATTTTTGGTCTAAAGGGGTCTAGGAAATTTGATAGGGTTGTAGACAAATGTCTTAGGTACATATAGCCGTTTGGATGGGGCCGTAACTATTTCAGACGAGTGAGATATTGCCAAAATGGTAAAACTAGTCAAATATTGAATCCAGAATTTGAAATTGAAATAAGTCAAGATTTTTGTATAACAACCCTTATTTTTGTAAAACTGTAGGTTCTAGATATTGATATAACTTATAATTTCTCGCATGTTTCGGCCTCTACTAGAAAATGGAAACTTTGGTATTGAAGGGTAATTTGGTAATTTCACTTGGGTTCTGGAACTTTTTAGGCAGTAGGACCCACAAATCTGTGATGTAGTCTCAAAAATCTTTTCGTAAGCGAAAACCTCAAATTTAGATCATTTACGGATTAGAATTTAGAAGCTTGGGAAGTCGGGTAAATACAGAATTTTGAAAACGACTTATTGTTTTTAAACTTATAAAAGGATGTGTAAAACCTCATGAATTAAGCTTATAAGGAATAAAATAAATACATGTTTGCGACCTATCAATACAGATTTAGACACTATATTTTGGTTAAAATATGGTTTATAAAATCTTAAGTGCAATGCCATACTTGTTACGGAAAAAGATTTTATAAAAAATTCTTTAATTACTTTTCCTTTTGTGTTGAGTATTATTTCATTTTCTAAGTTGAGCCACATATTCTAGGTTGCTCTTAGGAGTGTTTTGCCTTATCCTACTTTAATATCGTTTGCTTTTGCCGTTTCGCTCAAGGTGCATTCATAGCCTCTTTTTCCTGCTTAACTACTTTATAAAACTCCACGGGGGAGATTACATCCTTGTTTTACATTTTGAACACAAGTACTTTAAAACTATATGCTATTGCCTGAATATTATTGCCTAAGTACCTTCATTGCCACTTAAGTTCCCTTTTTAATCATGAGCCGTTAACTTCTATTATAGTAAACGTGAGTGTTGGGGTAGATCTAGCGGGATTGACAATCCCTATCTTGGTTGTGGTTTCTAGATAACCATTGACGCATTTAACATTTGAGATACTTTCTAGGATGTTTGGCAACATCCTACACTACTCGTGGGGCCCAAACCCCGGTTTGGGTTTGACATTTCTAGTTAAGGTTCGGTGTCATGAGCTTAGTGCAATAATACTTATTTTTGGACATGGTGAATGTGTTTCACTTGTCTACATTACCTAAATCTTGTGGTCCATACATTTATTAGTAAACCTATGAATTTCACTCAACAAATTTTGTTGACTTTTTAGCATGTTTTAATCTCAGGTCCTAAGGTACGATTGCTTGGATGGGAGTTGCGTGGATATCGATGGAAGGACTTGTTGTTAATTTACATTCGCTAAAACTTATCAAAACTTTGTCTTTATCTAAACTTATGTCATCTTTTAGGCAATTGTAATATTTTTAACTTATGGGAGTTGTTTTGTAAAACTCTGATATTTCTAAGCATCGATTGTGAAACTTTATCTTTAAAACGTCTCTTATTGAGGACGTTTCCTATGACTTGTACATTGTGCCTTAAAGTCTCACTCCCAATTACCTTTACGCTGCTATTAGATTTTGGGGGTGTAACAGTAATGCAGGAGATGTTCCTAATCCTAGTGAAGGAACTGTACCCTGATATATGTGAAAACACATATCCATTTTATATCAAAAATGGCCCTAAAAAGACAAAATTGTGCTTTAAATGCTTGTATATTGCTTGTTTTGTCTTTTTGATTGTGTAGGTACGGATAAAGCAAAAATCACAAGAAAACGGTCAAAACCGGACAAACACGGACACGGGAACGGAAGAGCACGCAAAAAGCCGGGAGAAAGCTATCAAAAGTCAAGAGTGGTCAACTAAAGTCAACAAAAAGTCAACCCTTGGTCAACCATGGTCAACACAAAAAGACAAAATCCAAAATTTCCCTAAACAGCCCCTTTAAATATACCAAAGTTCAAAAATCAAGCCCTAAACCCTAACGGTCGTTAATTTCCTTATTTAACACCCGTTATATCTTTACAACCAAAACCATAAGTCCAAGCCCAAACTTATAACCTGTGGCCCATTTTATTTCACCCTGGCCCGAAGTCAAAACCCAAATATAAGCCAGTCAAACCCTCACCCTTATAGTTAAAAAAGAAGCGGGAAAAACAGTTTATTACTGTTCATCGTCTTCTAGGTTTTACCATGGGTCACAATCAAAGGGTAAAAGCTAATTGAGGGTTAAGATGGGTAATTCATGTGTTAAAGAATAAGCTGGCAGAGAGAAACGTCATACCAAAGCATGCTATTGGTCCAAACCCAAAAGGAATGACACACGTGGATAGTGAAGAAAGCACAAGGGAATGGATAATTTGCTCTAAATCACTCACAAAACAAGTACACAAGTGTCACATCACGGATTACCACGTTGGCAATCCGTGTGCTCACACTTGTGATCTAACGGTGGATAGAGAGTATCCAATGATTGTATTTGATCTAAGGGCTAAGAAAAGAGAGAGTGTGTAACAAACCTGCACCTGGAAGCTTCTTATTCGGGCTATAAATAAGACTTTCACTCTCACACACAGGAGTACCTTTTTTTCTTTCTAGCTTAGCTTTAGCTTTTAGTTTTTAGCTTATGTAATTTTCATTTTAAATGTAATTTTCCTTAAGTAAACTTTTGTAATTTCCCTTTTAAAGAGTATTGTAATCAAGTTTTTAGTGAATGAAATTGAGTTTTACCTTAAAATAATCTTTCATAAGCTCTTATTTCTCCCAAATAAAGTTTGTTACTATTACATAAGCTCTTAAGCTACTTATAAGCTCAACCAAGCTCATCTAAGTCTCTAAGCTTAGGTTTGAGCTTAATTAGTCCCTTAATCTATTTTAACTTAAAAATCAGATAAAAAGTACCTTTGCTTAATGGATTTGGACTTTTAGAAAGGAAGCTTAAAATGGAAGAGCTTCCAAAGACTTAACTAGCTTATCTAAAAGATAAGCTAGAGCTGTTGATAAGCTCTTTGAGCAAATTGAACCTTTGTTTAGCTAAGGTTTATGTAAGTTTTCTCTTTACATTTTTGTCTCTAGTTTTCAGCTTATTAATTGCTTAATTTAGCTTATTTCTTGCTTACTTTAGCTTAACACTGTCTCTTTGTGCTTAATGATTAAGTTTGATAATCTGTTTCTCACTTAAGTAGCTTAGATCTCATTTTCTATTGTTTTACCTATTAAATCTGGCATAGTTCAATTATGAGTATAATAGCTATAGATCTTTGTTTCTGGCTTATTTGAGTGTTAAAATAAGTTCATAATAGTAGATATAAGTTGTTCAATATTTGGTTATAAAGTTTAATCATTAGATTTTAAAATTTGTAAGCTTAAATGAATTTTAAAAATGACAGAGGGGTGTTTGGCTCAGCAGTACTAACTGAGAGTAGTTAGTACTGTTTGAGGTCATTTGGTCTTTTGGGGTTGATTCAAGCTTCATAATTAAGTTAGATTGAGTTGATTTTACAAGCTAAGTTCGGTTATATAAGTTTTCATAGGATAGGTTTAGTTTAGTTTAAATTTGTTAAGGTTAGAATTAGTAGTATAGCAATCTTCAGCTTAATTAGTTCCTAGTCTTTATATTTGCTTTAACTACTCTTAGTTTGTGTTGTTAAAAAGTGTAACATCAAGTTCTTAGGCCTGCATTTGTTCTAGTTAAAGTTTGGTCATAAATGTGCCAACTGCATCAGCAGTTAAAACATAAAACGCTCATTTTCAAGTTCAAATTTCAATTAGTTAAAGTAGTTGATAGCTTTAGATTTTTAGAATATTAATAGCTTATACGATAATTTCTTTTTGTCTCAACTTAGTTTTTAAAGTATAGCTTAATTTGTTATATGTTTTAGTTTTTAAAAATCAGTTGTTTTCTTTTCATTTTCCAAAAGTCAGCAAGAGCTAAGTAAACTATCTGTTTTGTTAAGCTTTTTTCCATAAGCTCTAATTTTCCAAAAAAAATTCAAAAAGCATTTTCTAGTAGAATTTAAGCCAAGTTTTTAGAAAAACCAAGTCTCACTTCATAGGTTGCTTATTTGAGAGCTTAAAATTAAGCTCAAAAGTGCCTTAAGGTCTGTCTGGTTGTAGGGTGTGCATAAGTGCTTATTGTGCTTTTTCAGCTTATGGCTTGTGTTTTTGTGCTCATTTCTGTCATAATAAGCTCATTAGGTTAAAATTAGCTTGTTAGTTGCTTAGCTTTTCATTAGGATAGCTTATTGTGACTTTTAGGCTTAATTAGTTTAAGTGGAAAAAAAACCAAAAAGCTTAGTTTGAGTTTCTATCAAGTTTAAGCTGTTCTATTAGCTTATTTAGGGCTTTTCAATAAAAGTTGCTTTTATTTAAAATGCTTATTTTTAGCTTGTTAACAACTTTGCTTTTATAAGTTTTTGAAAATATAAAAAAAGGGAAAGTGGAAGTCGAGGGTGAGCAAGACTCGAACCCTCGACCTCAACACTCTCAACCTTTATAACACACATACTACCACTGCGCCATTGGGTCTTTTTCGTTATAAACATGCACGCTTTATCTTTTATACACGTTTTCCCTTATAAGCCTTATAAGCTGTTTCAGCTTATTTCGCGGCTTATTTGATAAGTTGTGCTCATAAGCTTATTTTTCCTAGGTTTCAATTAGTATAAGCTCATTTCTGTAATTTTTCTAGAATTTTTATAGTTCGCTTAATATTTTTAAACATTTATTTTCATTAAAAACTTTAAAAAATCATAAAAAATAGAAAAATAATCAAAAAAATATAAATCTTTTTAAAAAAAATTCTTTTATCATTAAATTCATAGAAAAATTAGTTTTGCTTTCGTAGGGTCTAATTTGCAAAATTTCGTTTTTTAAAGAACGAGATTTGTTCCCGTTCTCGTTTTTCGTGTTTTAACGCTCATTTTAACTCCGTTTTTGTTCTAGTTTTCTTTAAACTTACTTTTTAGTCAAATAGAGTCTATTTAAAAATAAAAAATTTAAGTTAAGTTTATTTTTAATAATTTAGGGTTTTTGACCTCCGTTTAGGGTCTTGTTTTGCGTTTTTAGTTAAATTTTGATTTCCCGTTCTTTGTCTTCATGCTTAATTGTTAGAATTTGTTAATTTTAATTTTTAAAAGTAGACAATCAAATAAATCTTTGTCTTCAATTCAAATCATTGTCTGAACATCTAACGTGGTTTCAATTTCACAAGTCGTTGGGGAATTACGACCCGTGAATCATACTTCCCTGTTAATATACGTATTATATTATATATTTTGAAGAATTTCCTTTTTACCTTTGTCCTTAAGGGTAAACTGGTAATTTTCTATCATATTATATATTTTATTATTACGTATATATAGATTCTGATGAATCAATTTTTTGGCGCCGCTGCCGGGGATTTGTGATTAAGATTCTCTCGTTTGAAGTTTGTTGATCGTGATTTGAAGACCCTTTCATTTTTGAAAGTTTTGTTTTGTTAAAAAAAAATGTTTTTAGCATTTGGAATTTTGTGCACAAATAGATTATAGGTTAAAGTAGATAGGTTAGGGTTTAATTTAGTATAAAAAGTTAATTTGCTTAACTGTTTTTAAGCTAAAAAGTTGTTAGTTTTCTTTTTATAAAACTTTCAAAAATCCAAAAATATTGCATTCTGTCTTCACACCCTTTTTCATTCAGCATTTTCTTTTAGCATTTGATTTTCAAACTAAGTTTTAAAAGTTGTTTTAAGTAGTTTAAAGTTCAAGGTTTCTAAAGATATAAGTCAATAAGCTATAAGGTTCCATTTACTTGCTTAATTTTAAGCTCAAAGTTCCTTCAGGGACTGTTTGGTTCTAAGTTTTCTATAAGAGCTTATTTAGATTTTCAGCTTATGGATTGCTTATTTGTGCTTGTTTCTAGTTTAGAGTAATTATTAAGTCTAGGATTAAGTAAAATCCAACTTATTTAGGTAAGCCTTTAGCTTATTTAGTTTTAGAAGTTTAGCAGCTTTAAGTATAAAGCTAGCAGTACTAACTTTTAAGTTAGTACTGCTGAGCTTATTTAAGCTTTTCCCTCTTATTATTTTGCTCTTTTCTTTTCATTCCTGCTTAATAGGTTTGTTTTAGGTTAGTAGTAGCTTATCTTGCCCTTGCCTTAGCTTATTTCTACTTTTTAAAATTCTAAAATTTTGAAAAAACCAAAAAGATTAGTTTTAGTTGTATTTTCCTGTCTTTTAAGCTAGTTTACAGCTTATTTAGGGCTTTTCATAAAAAATTTCTTTTATTAAAAGTGCTTATTTTTAGCTTATTTACAACTTTGCTTTTATAAGTTTTCAAAAATAAAAAAAAGGAAGGTGGAAATCGGGGGCGAGCAAGGCTCGAACCCCCGACCTCAACACCCTCAACCTTTTTTTATAACACTCAACACACACTCCACTACCAACACGCCCTGGGGTCTTTTTCATTATTGTTTTGCAAGATTTAATTCTTATACACATTTTACCTCATAAGCTTTATAAGCTGTTATAGCTTATTTCGTGGCTTATTCATTAAGCTGTGACCACAAGCTTATTTTTCCTAGGTCCGAATTAGTTCAAGCTATTTTCTGTATTTTTTCTAGAATTTTTATAATTAGTTTAGTATTTTTAAACATTTATTTTTGTTAAAATTTTTAAAAAATCATAAAAAATAGAAAAATAATCAAAAAAATATAATTCTTTTTTATAAAATTTTCTTTTATCGTAAAGTTTCTAGGAAAATTAGTTTTGCTTCTGTAGGGTTTAATTTGCAAAATTTTGATTTTTAAAGAACGGGATTTGTTCCCGTTCTCATTTTTCGTGTTTCAAAGCTCATTTCAATTCCGTTTTTGTTCTAGTTTTCGTTAAACTTCATTTTTAGTCAATTAGAGTCTATTTAAAAAGAAAAATTCAATTTAGGTTTAATTTTGGAAAATTAGGGTTTTTAACTACCGTTTAGGGTTCCCGTTTTGCGTTTTTAGTTAAAGTTTGATTTCCCGTTAGTTGTTTTCATAATTAATTGTTATCATTTGCTTATTTTAAATTGTAGAAGTAGATAATCAAATCAATCTTTGTTTCCAATTCAAGTCATTGTCCGAACATCAAACGTGGTTTCAATTTCACAAATCGTTGGGGAATAACGACCCGGGAATCATACTTCCCGGTTAATATACGTATTATATTATATATATTAGTGAAGATTTTCCTTTTTACCTTTGTCCTCAAGGGTAATTTGGTAATTTTCCATCATATTATATATTTTATTTTTACGTGTGTTTGCTTTACTAGCAACCAATAGAATGTGTATAGTTCGCTTGTGTTGACTCAAGTGTATAGTTCGCCTGTACACCTATGTATACTTTGCCTGTATTGAACCATGTGTATAATTCTCCTATGTATTCGTCTATAGTTCGCCTGTGTTAGCAACTAGTGTATAGTTTGTCTGTGTTAACATTAGTGTATAATTCACCTATGTATTCAGGTATAGTTCGCCTGTGTTAGCAACTAGTGTATAGTTCACCTGTGTAATATATACATCAACATTTTACACCTTTTCAATCATCACTATCTATCTTAACATGAACACATATGTTGGGAATTATGTTTTTCTAACTTAGTACCGTTAGTAATAATAGTTAGTACCGATAGTTATAATTAGTACTGACAGTACAAAGTGTTAAGTACTGATCAGATAGTTAGTACTGTTAGTAGAAATTAGTTAGTACCGTTTAAGAGATATGTATGAGATTTTATAGGAAAAGATATGTATTATCTTTTACGCGTTTTGTAAGCCTGTTAGGGTTTATCCTTGGTCTATAAAAGGATTCCTCACCCGATAAACCTTTAACCGTCAACAACAAGCCCCACCGGCTGTTGTAGAACCATTTAATTTAGAAGAACCTTTTGATAATCCTCCCCTAGTTCCGATGGCCGATAACCGGACTATGGCGGAATTGCTCCAAGCACCCACCGAGGGGTACGAGGATGCAATCGTAATTCCTGAAATCAATGCTAATTTTGAGTTAAAGCATGGTTTGATCAATCTTGTTCAAAACAAGCAGTTTTTCGGACATGATAAAGAGGATCCACATGCTCACATCCGTTATTTCAATAAGATCACCTCAACGATGAGATTCCCGGACATCCCGAGCACGTCAATTAAGCTTATCTTTTCCCATTTTCTCTCGAAGGTTCAGCCCCCGGATTTGGCTAGAAAAAGGAACCTCTCCACCCCCGCCCCCCCCACCCCCCCCCCCCCCCCCCCCCCCTCATCAATTTTGACATAGGATTGATCATGTTTCAAAATTCATTAATCAATCTTTCCTTCCTAAAAAACGACAAATCTTCAAACGACATCACGATATTTCATACAAGAAATTGACAGAGATCGTTTTTACGAGCATTGGGATCGATTAATGATCTAACTTCGAGCATGTCCACATCACTGATTTTTTTAGAATTACACCAACTAGATTACGTTTTTACAATGATTTGAATGCTAATGCTCAATATTCGTTGAAATTCCACTGCGGGTGGAAACTTTTTTGGAAAGATGCTCATGAATGCTAGAAAATTATCGAGAGTAAATCCAAGAGTTCCGTGAATTCACGAAACAAGGCAGTCGTTGCCAAAGTGAGTTCGAATTCATCTACCCCCGGAATTTCACCCGATGTTGCTGCTCTTACAACCGAAGTTTCTGAACTTAAGAATATGATGAAGACTATGCTTATCGACAAGCAAAAAGCCCAAGCTCCCGTGCCCGTAAAAGCGGTCGAGCAGAGTTGTGTAACTTGTGGAGGTGCTCATTCTTATAGAAATTGTCCAGCCACCGATGGCAATGTTTATCGAGACAACATTCAAGAGTACGTTTCACAAGCTGCTGCAGCCAATTTCAATCAATGGAATACCAATTCTAGACCTCCGATGGTTGCAAACCAAATCCGACCTCCTGGTTTTCCTCCAATTCAAAACAATCAAAACCGTTTCAATCAGAATCAAGGAAATAATTTCAACCAAAATCGAGGAACCAATTTCAATCAAAACCGTGGAAATAACTTCTATCAAGGACAAGTTTATCAACCTCCGACTCCACCCCCTTAGTCAACCACCGGTTTACCAAGCTCAACCTTATCAAGCTCCCGCTCAGCAAATGCAAGGTGTTTCAAAGACCGATTTTGAGAATTATGTCAAGGCTAATGATGCTGTATTGAGAAATATGAAAAATTAAGGCCAAGGTTTACAAAACCAGATGACAAATTTAACGGAAATGGTTTCTAAGTTCGTAAATTCCAATACCGCTTCGTCTTCGAATTCAGGTTCTCTTCCAAGTAACACGGTTACTAACCCGAAGGAAGACTTGAAGGGCATTACTACCAGAAGTGGTACTGCTTATCAAGGACCTACGATTCCTACTCCTAAAGTAGCAGAACGTAGAACCGAGGTGACAAAGGACACGGTTTTTCCTACTAATAACGGAATTACCAAAGAGTTAATGCTCTAGTTAGTGCACCGATGCCTAACCCAAAACCGTCAATTCCTTATCCTTCAAGGCGAAATGATGAGAGGCACCGTGAAAATTCTAATGAACAAAAAGAGAAATTCTATGAAATCTTCAAAGATATGAGTTTCGAAATTAGTTTTGTGGATGCTTTGACTCTAATGCCCAAGTTTGCTTCAACTCTTAAAGCCTTAATTTGAAATAAAGAAAAGCTTAGTGAGATGGCTAGAACCCCTTTGAACGAACATTGCTCGGCGGTCATACTTAACAAGTTACTCGAAAAACTTGGTGACCCTGACAGATTCCTTATTCCATGTAAATTTTCCGGAATGGATGAGTGCTTAGCCTTGGCCGATCTTGGCGCTAGGCATAAATTCCATGCCATTTTCGTGGGAAAAAGCTTAACCTTCATACCTGACTCCACGTGCTTGACACAGAATTAGCGGACCGTTCGATTTCACGACCAATCGGTTTTGCTAAAGATGTCAACGTTAAAGTTGGTGTATTCCAGTTTCCAGCCGACTTCGTGGTCGTAGATTTTGAACCAGATCCTCGAGTACCTCTAATTCTCGTGAGATGTTTTCATAAGACTAGTCGTGCTTTGATAGAAGTGTACGAAGGTGAATTGACCCTTCGAGTAGGAAATGAGGCCATTACTTATAATCTTGATCAAACTTCAAGATACTCGGTTAATTATAATGATATGACGGCGAATCGAATCGACGTTGTTGAATTAGCTTGTGAAGAGTATTCTCAGGAAGTTTTAGGATTTTTAGACGTGATCGCCAGTGGCAATCCCACTCCCTATTAGGATCCGATAGTTTCAATTTCTTCTCCGACTCTCACTCCTTTTGGGGATAGTGATTTTCTACTTCTAGAAGAAGCTGATGCTTTTCTTGCTTTAGCCGATGATCCAACTTCACCGAAAGTTGATGAATCCTATTATGACCTAGAAGGGGACATTCTTATTCTCGAAGCACTCCTTAATAGTGATCATTCACCACCTCCGAACCAAGGAAATTATTTGCCAGAAATAAAAAAGGAACTTAAAATTTGTGAAGCCAAAACTGCCAAATCTTCAATTGATGAACCTCCTGAGGTTGAACTTAAAGACTTACCGCCTCATCTCGAATATGCATTTTTGGAAGACAACAACAAGTTGACGGTCATAATTGCCAAAGATTTGAGTGTCGATGAAAAGACCGCTCTCATAAAGGTTCTAAAGTCCCAAAAGCAAGCAATTGCTTAGAAACTTTCCGACATAAAGGGTATTAATCCAGAATTTTGTTCTCATAAAATTCTAATGGAAGAGGACTATGAACCAGCGGTCCAACATCAGAGAAGGGTTAATCCAAAGATCCATGATGTTATTAAAAAAGAGGTTGAAAAACTTCTTGACGCTGGATTGATCTACCCAATCTCGGATAGTCCTTCGGTGAGCCCAGTGCACTATGTGCCAAAGAAAGGAGGAATGACCGTAGTGACCAATGATGAAAATGAGTTAGTACCAACTAGACTTGTAACAGGATGGAGAGTTTGTATTGGTTATCGTAAGTTGAACGAAGCCGCCCGGAAAGACCACTTCCCTTTGCCATTTATGGATCAAATGCTTGAGAGACTCGCAAGAAATGAGTACTATTGTTTCCTCGATGGTTTCTCGGGTTATTTTCAAATACCAATCGATCCGAAAGATCAGGAAAAGACCACATTCACCTACCCATACAGAACGTTTGCAATCCGCCGCATGCGCCTTTATGGCTTATGCAATCACCAGCACTTCCAAGTGTTTGATGGCTTTTTCCGATGATATGAGTGAAATGACAAGGAAGTTTGTCCATGGATGACTTTTCAGTTTTTGGAAATTCTTTTTCTACGTGCCTTTCCAATTTAGAAAAGATGCTTAAACGGTGTGAAGACACTAATTTGGCTCTAAATTAGGAAAAAAGCCATTTTATGGTGAAAGAAGGCATCGTACTTGGACACAAAATTTCAAAGAAAGGAATAGAAGTCGACAAAGCCAAAATAGATGTCATTGCTAAATACCTCAATAATACATATATGATTAATGAAATAAATTGGCATACATAATATATATACATAAGTATTTATTTTTCTTGTATAACATAATGTATTTTATTCTTACATAAATTTCATAATTGTTACCTGTTGCATTTTCATAATTTATAGCATTACATTGAATTTATTTAAGCTTTTATGCATTTTTCTTTCATTAGGGGCATTTTGGTCATTTTACTCTTATTGAGATTTTTAGGTTTTACAGCAAGCGACTATGCCATAGGTGCGGTTTTGGGGCAACAAATTGAGAAGCACTTTAGGCCGATACATTATGCAAGCAAAACAATGACCGAGGCGGAATCAAACTACACCACAACAGAAAAGGAAATGTTGGTTGTGGTGTACGCTTTCAAAAAATTCAGGTCATACCTCATCATGAATAAAAGCATAGTATATACAGACCATTCTGTCCTTAAGTACCTTTTTGCCAAAAAAGATGCCAAATGAAAATTGCTAAGGTGGGTTCTACTCCTTCAGGAATTCGATTTCAATGTCGTTGACACGAGAGGAGCTGAAAACCTTGCAGCAGATCATTTATCTAGACTTGAGAATCCTCATAAGGATGTTTTAGAAAACAAGAACATTAATGAATATTTTCCTTTAGAAACTCTTGGAGTTATTTCTAGTAAAAATACCCCATGGTTTGTTGACTATGCAAATTTCCATGCGGAGAATTTTATCATCAAAGGAATGTCAACTCAACAAAAGAGGAAGTTTTTTACGGATGTCAAACATTATTTCTAGGACGATCCCTATCTTTTTCGGACTTGTGCGGATCAAATCATTCGACGGTGTGTGCATGGGCAAGAAGCTATTGATATTCTCAAAGCTTGTCATGAAGGACCCACTGGGGTCCATCATAGTGCCAATCTTACCGCTCGAAAAGTATTTGATGCCGATTTCTATTGGCCCACAATCTATAAAGATGCCCATGAGTTAGGCAAAAACTGTGACTCATGCCAGCGTCAGGGAAAAATTTCACAACAAGATGAGATGCCATAAAATTCCATCCAAGTGTGTGAAATCTTTGATGTCTGGGGCATAGACTTTATGGGACCATTTCCATCTTCAAGAGGAAATAAATACATCCTCGTAGCTGTTGATTATCTTTCAAAATGGGTTGAAGCCAAGGCGCTCCCCACAAATGATGCTAGAGTTGTAGTTAAGTTTTTGAAATCTCTGTTTGCCCGATTTGGAATACCAAGAGCTATTATAAGCGATTGTGGGACCCATTTATGTAATGACAAATTTGCTAAAGTAATGTCTAAGTATGGGGTCACTCATCGTCTAGCTACCGCTTATCACCCTCAAACGAGTGGTCAAGTGGAGGTGTCAAATCGCGGTTTGAAACGTATTCTAGAAAGGACGGTTGGAGAAAACCGTGCCTCATGGTCAGACAAATTAGACGATGCTTTGTGGGCATTTCGTACTGCTTTCAAGACACCAATTGGTTATACGCCTTACAAGCTTGTTTATGGAAAGTCTTGTAATTTGCCAATCGAGTTAGAACATAGAGCATACTGGGCTTTAAAACATGCTAACTTCGATCTTACACGTCAGGTGCTTCACGAACCTTCCGCTACACTGAACTTAATGAGCTTCATGATCAAGCTTATGAGAAATTCTTTGATTGTATAACGAGAAGACGGAGAACCTTCACGCCAAAGATCAAAAACCACATTTTCAATGTTGGTGATCGAGTTTTACTCTTCAACTCTCGTCTAAAGATATTCTCAGGAAAGCTTAAAACTCGTTGGTCAGGACCTTTCACCATCACCAAAGTTTTTCCATACGGAACTATTGAGTTATCTCAACCTGATGGTCCAAACTTTAAGGTGAATGGTCATCGTGTGAAGCATTACTTCGGAGGGGACTTACCACCCAAGGTAGTCCAGGATCTCCACACTCTCCCTAAGGACGAATGAATTCAGGGATCGAGTCAAGCTATGTGACTCGGTTACCAAAAACAAAGCGCTTCGTGGGAGGCACCCCATGCTTATCCATTTTCTATTTTTCTTTCTAGCTTCTAATGTGTTGTGAGGAGGCTTGTACTCTTCCGTTCTTTGTGTTTGTTGTTTGTACTTGTGATTGTTTGCAGGATTGAACCCAAATTTTCTGAAGACTCTCGTGTTCGGTGTTTTGTCCCGGTCCACTCGAGCTTCCTAGCCTTTGCTTGCCATTAGTTTGGGGAAATCCGATATCCTAAAGATTATTATCGTCTAACATTTATCTTATAGCACACTTAATAAACGGCTTAAGATATTTGTGATACTTTCTTCATGTTTTAGTTATGCATTAGACTTTTTGAATTCTAGTATGGTTTTTTTAAGTCTTAGGCTAGGAAACATTGAGGACAATGTTTGATTTTAGTATGGGGTAGTATATCTTCGATATGATTTTGCCTACTTTTACCCGTTGTTCTCACGTACCCCGTTTTCCCTCAAAATTTTCAAAAATATGAAAAAAAATTTAAAAAACTTTCAAAAATAAAATAAGTGTTTTTGTCAAAATTTTGACTTTCTTGCTGGGTAAGAATAAGAGTAAATTTTGACCCGATCGAGCGTGTTGAGCTCTAGCTTGTTCCTTAACTTTTAGGCTAAGCGTTCGCTAATTCACGAAGAACGAAAAATGATAGAGTTAAGTATGAGTAGGATGCTAAACAAGGATTATTTGAAAATCTTAAGAGCTCATGTATGTAACTTGTTGCTTTTTCTCCTATAAGCTCTTAATCGGATTAATATACGTGCTGTTTTTGAAGATTAAACTTAAATCAACAATTTTTATGTAATATATAGCAAAAATTTTAGTCTTATTTCAAATTTATACTTGAATTTTTCAAAAAAAAAGAAGTCTTATATATATATTAAAAAAAAATATATATATATATAATGGTAAAATGATAAAAATAAATAAATATAATAAAAGCTGTGGGCTGATAAAAGTTTACTACCTCTTGCCGGATCACAACCGATGTGGTAGTCTTCTAAAAGAAAGCCCATAGTAAAAATAAAGATCCACGACTGATAAAAGTTTGCTGCATCTTGCCGGCTCACAACCGATGTTGCAGCCTTCTAAAAGTTCGAGGGTTACAATTGCATAAATGTCTAAATGATTAAATTAATTTTAATAATTGTTCTTTTAGTTAAACTTCCAAATAGCTTTTGCACTTTGGACTAATTCAATTTTAAAAGTATGGATATCCGGAACTGAGAGTTTTTGGAAAAACCTAAGGTGGTGGGTACGTGAGTCCGATACTAGTCTTGTGGGTGTCACAAGCCTGTCACTTAGTCGCAAGGTTGGGATGTGCCGAGACGAAAGTCGCTACCTGGGCTGATCTCGCTTTAAATCATTATTTCTTAGATGAACCCGTCACGGCATAGTATGTAGCAAAAACGATGATCACTGGTTGAATTTCACGAACTCCACTCCACTTAGATATAATAAATGTCGCGAGTAAAAGAACCACAGTTGATAAACTATGAGGAGAGTTAGCCCTTTACTCCTATTTAGCAGTAATTTGTATAAGCATGTTTGGATCAGGAAAAGTAGGGGACGCTGCCAATAACCCTAATGGGGCACATCTCGGGGTGAAAAGCATCATAGATTTAGTCCCTCACAGTTAGAACCAACCACGAAATCGAACACCACTATCCCCACCCATGAAAACGCCCCAATGGCACACTGTTTTATAACCATGATCAATACATACACACACACCCCCCACGACAAATACCAATACCCTTAAACTTAAAATAAAAACCCAACCCCCCCCCCCCCCCCCCCCCCCCCCCCCCCCCCTATATAAATAAAAAATTTTCTCTATGATCCCTAACAGTTATGAAAATAACGAAAGTCGAAATAAAATTAAAAAAAAAGTTTTAGAAAAATGGGAAATAGGGGTGTTTTATAACTTGTGATTTCTTAACTCTCTCCACAAAAGTCTTTGCTACTTTTCAAAGGTTTAGTTTGGGAAAGTTTTGAGGTATTTGGTTATGGAGCATATAATATTGCGTGAGGACACGCAATCGCTTAGTTTGGGGAATTTTGATATGTGTGAAAACACATATCCGTTTTATATCAAAAATAGCCAAAATTACAAAAATGTCCAAAATTGGTCCAAAATTACAAAAATCAGTCCCATATAAAGTCCAAAATTACAAAAATGGTCCTTAACTTTAAACGGGTGTTAACCCTTATACATCTTTGGCCCGTTATCTATAACAACCCAAGGCCTATTTCCCTTTTATAAAGCCCAAGTCAAAGCCCCGGGTCAACACAATAATTAAACGCACCCTGTTATAAGTTTTTTTTTACGCGGGAAAAGTCAATTTTACTGTTCATTATCTCCAAAGTCTAACCACGAAGGTAAAATCAAGGGGAAAATCACAATTGGATACGGGGAAAGCTAATATAAGTGATAAGGATTATAGTGGCAGAGAGAAACGTCATACCAAAGCATGCTATTGGTCCAAACCCAAGAGGAATGACACACGTGGATAGTGAAGAAAGCACAAGGGAATGGATAATTTGCTCTAAATCACTCACAAAACAAGTACACAAGTGTCACATCACGGATTACCACGTTGGCAATCCGTGTGCTCACACTTGTGATCTAACGGTGGATAGAGAGTATCCAATGATTGTATTTGATCTAAGGGCTAAGAAAAGAGAGAGTGTGTAACAAACCTGCACCTGGAAGCTTCTTATTCGGGCTATAAATAAGACTTTCACTCTCACACACAGGAGTACCTTTTTTTCTTTCTAGCTTAGCTTTAGCTTTTAGTTTTTAGCTTATGTAATTTTCATTTTAAATGTAATTTTCCTTAAGTATATAAGCTAATTTCTGTAATTTTTCTAGAATTTTTAAAGTTCGTTTAGTATTTTTAAACATTTATTTTCGTTAAAAACTTTAAAAAATCATAAAAATTAGAAAAATAATCAAAAAAATATAAATCTCTTTTAGAAAATTTTCTTTTATCATAAAGTTCATAGGAAAATTAGTTTTGCTTTCGTAGGGTCCAAATTGCAAAATTTCATTTTTTAAAGAACGAGATTCGTTCCCATTTCATTTTTCTTGTTTTACGCTCATTCTTAACTCAGTTTTTTGTTCTAGTTTTCTTTAAACTTACTTTTTTATTCAATAGAGTTCCATTTAAAAGAAAATTTTAAGTTAGGTTTATTTTTAGTAATTTAGGGTTTTTGACCTTCATTTTTAGGGTCCCGTTTTGCGTTTTTAGTTAAATTTTGGTTTCCCGTTATTTGTCTTTATGCTTAATTGTTAGAATTTGTTAATTTTAATTGTTAGGAGTAGTTTATCAAATCATCTATTGGTTCCAATTCAAATCATTGTCCGAGCATCAAACGTGAATTCAATTTCACAAGTCGTTGGGGGATAACGACCCGGGAATCATACTTCCCAGTTTATATACGTATTATATTTATATATATTTTTGTGAAGATTTTCCTCTTTTCCATTTGTACTAAAGGGGATAATTGGTTAATTTTCCATTTTATATTATATATTTTTTTATTACGTATAAATAGATTCCGAGAATCAATTTCCATGAACCATCTCTAATAAGTATTCCTTGAGCTCTATATGTTTCCTTCTTCTAGTTATGACTTCTTCGTTTGCTTTCCAAATATGCAAGGACTCATCATACTTGATCTTGATGTTTAATTACGAGTACTCCTTTAGCTAATTGTGCATCAATTAACCGTACAAAATCCGATATTGGCCAAGGTCATACAAGCAACAACCGTCTCTTCACCATTGTTAGATTGCAAACACTAAGGGTTCCATAACTTTTAGTTGAGTATTGTAGTGACGGTTTGCGCTTCGCGGGATTTATTTAGCAAATGCCACAATTATCACGCATGCTTAAGGAATTCACATCGTATACGAATATCACAACCAGATATTGTAGCTTTTCCAAGACTTACAATACAACAAATCATGGAATGTAATAAATATCTTTTAGCAACTTTTGTTCACCATTTTCCCTTGGAACAAAATAGAGCCCTTTCCTTTTATTCTTACACACGAACCATCTCCGAACTTACAAGTCCAATTTTATTTCTTATTTAGTTAAGAAATAGTAAGTGTAATTATCTTATCATGCGATGTTGACTATTGGTCAAAGTACCATACATCGTCTTTCATTCGGTATTTGATAGCTCTTTGGTCGGATTGATTATTTTATTTCATTCATGAAAGGAGTTCTTTAATATGGTCTCATCATAAGAACCCCCTTTCCTTCCATCATGATTTACATCTTGCTCTTGTGTCTCATAGGTTTTCCTCTTAGTCTTGTTTTTTATTGGTCATCTGAAATAAAAGTGTCCAAACTTATCACAACAGTAACACTTTATGTGTGAGCACGTGTTGCTCCTTTTGTTTACCCTTTTGCCAATTATCTTCATGGTTTTTCGAGGAGTCACGTTGACCTTGGTTTTGAGAGTTGCCTCGACCACGTCTGCTGCTCCTAGAGCCTTGACACACTTGAGAGTCACGAAACCACATCCTCTCCTTATGCTTGAGTCACTATCCCTGTTGGAATAATTCATCCTAGCATAAAGCAATTTCTCTTGAAAATCATTTGCCTTATCTTCTTGTTTGGCTCTTTCTTCGTACGCTTTCAATCATCCAACCACATCCTCGTAACCATCGTTTTAAGGTCTAAAATTGTTAAGGGCTGGCATCGATTTGGACTTGAAGTCTAGGAAGCTTGTGAGAAAATAACTTCTTAGCCACTTGTGTTCCGACATGACCCCCTACTTTTCCTCCAAGCATGGATGACTTAGAAGCAATTCCCAATAATTCGCATGGCATATGCGTCTATACTATCGTTATCTAACATCTTCATATTCTCAAACTCCATAATTAGGGTTTGAAGCCTCGCCTCCTTTACACGGTCGTCAATAAGGGTTTCGAGTTTTATTGCTTCACTCATTCCTTTTTGTGATTTTCAAATTACCGATTTGCAAACCAAGCTCTTCTGGAAATGATTGAAACAATAAACCTTTCACAATGTTATTTTTCTTGCTATTGGCTAAGCCTGGGTCTCTCCAATCCCAGATATCCATAAATTCAAAGAATACTTCCATAGCGTACTACATATGTGTAGTTATATTTAGACGTCAATATCGACATTGGAAACGTCAAATGCTAGTATCCTATTACATGAGTTTAAGGTTTTCCACCACCATCACAAAACCTTTTTCTTGATCGAGTATTATGTTTGTAATGGGAGAGCAATCTAGCCCATTACTACCACGGCTTAAATTCTTCATTGGTTCGTATTTAACACGGGTAGGCCTATCAACGGTTTCAAGATTGTTCCTACCAAAAAGCCAACTTTCCTATGAGACAATCCATAGGTCAAAGACTATTTCCAACTCACTTGATAGTAAAACCAAAAGATACAGACTGGTCAGAAACAAAACAAAACGCAATTAGTTTCTAATAGCCCAACAGCTCAAATCATTAGTTTTATACACGCTACTTAATTAAGTCCAGCTGATTTAGAATTTTCACGCAACTTAAAAACTACAACTCTCACTGGTTTTAAAGTCGACTTTTCAGTTAGTTTTGTTTTGGTAACCATGTTTCGACACCATAGGCGATTAATCTTACGGCGATTAGAACCCACAACCATACAGACTCAAAATATGATAGGGTTTTATTTAACCCTAAATCATTGTATCTAAGGTTCTCCTCTAACGTTGTTTCATATTGAGACTCTAATAAGCAGATGACGGATTGCTGATTGTATCCCATATTCGCAGCAACAATGTTTCACGATCCAATAACCTTTTCTTGATACCAATTGATGGTATATAAGAGGACCGCAACACAAAGCAGAACAAGAATAACATGACTTGAAAATAGATTAACATGAACACCAGGTGATATCCCTAAACAAGCAACATTTATTATTGGAAGGAATCTTGACTCAAAAACTTCATTTCAGTACAATATGAATCTCTACCCTTCATGGTATATATAGACTAACCTATACACGTTAGACTATAACTAATATTACATTAAACCTATTTTAAATAGATAAATACTAATAGATTAGGAATACTTTAGACTAGTTGAACTTGCACTCCAACTATGACTTCTGATATTTGACAACATGCATAAGGACATTATACAAAATTATCAAAATTTACGCCAACATCCGACAAGATTATGTAAATTGGTTGAATATAAGTCAAAATAAACATTTCATTTTTGGATTTCATATGAATAAAAAAATTTAGTTTGTTAGTGTGCATGGTGAAGGTGAAAAACGTTGGAAAACGTTTAGACCAATGAACTTTTACTACTTAATTACTAAAATGTGGTTGTTTGCTTCGCTGTCTTGATCAAAAAAATACCAATTTATCACATGCAAGAAGCAAAGTTGAATAAATGTGTACAATGTAGTATGTTGTTACAGGAAGTTATGAGAACTTAGGATCATGTTTTTAATTATAAGCTTTTCTCTACAATGGTTATAATAGATTTTAAAGTATAATACTTTCATAAGCTACAAAAATTTAATAGTAACTTTGAGTATCTTTTAAGAAATAGCGTTTTATTTTTTTATAAAATTTAGATCCCTCTCATGTTTAAATTGAACTTGAGAAGTCATGTTGAGTTTTTTTGTGAGTAAGAAAAATAGTAAAATCATGTATTTGTGAGGGTACTTTTTTTTAATAATAAATAATTTTTTCTCTCAAACAAGTCTAACATGAACTGTACATGCTTAAAACTTGAACATGAGAGGATCTAAATTTTATAATAAAATAAAACCTATTTCTTTACTAAGTTACTCAATGTACTATTTAATTTTTTGGAGCTTATGAAAGATTATACTTTAAAATCTATGATAACCTTTGTAAGAAGCTTATTATTAAGAAACATGATCTTAAGTTCTCATAAGCTTCTGTAACAATCATACTCATTGTACACGTGTTATCATCTTTGCTCTTGCATGTGATAAATTGTTTTTTTACAACAGCGAAGCAAACAACCACATTTTAGTAATTAAGTAGTAAAAGTTCATTGGTCTAAACGTTTTCCAACGTTTTTCACCTTCACCATGCACACTAACAAACTAAATTTTTTTATTCATATGAAATCCCATAAAATGAAATATTATTACTTTATTTCAACAATATACATAATCTTGTCGGATGTTGGAGAATTTTTGATATTTTGGATATGGCTTATGCATGTTGTCAAATATCAGAAGTCATAGTTGGAGTGCAAAAAGTTTCAACTCGTCTTATGTATTTCATAATTCTATTAGGTATTTTATTATTTTAAATTAGGTTTAATGTAATCTTAGTTATAGGTTCTAACGTGTATAGGTTTAGTTTATATATTACCATGAAGGGTTAGAGATTCATATTGAAATGAAATTGAAGTTCTGTGAGTCGTTTCTTCAGTAAAAATGTTGCATGGTTTAGGCGAGAACTGGTTGTTCAGTTAATCTATTTTCAAGTCATGTGATTCTTGTTTTTGCCCTTTTTGTGTTGCGTGTCTATGACTATTCATCAATTGGTATCAGAGAAAAGGTTAGTGGATTCGTGTAACATTGTTGATGCGTATATATGGGATACAATCAGCAATCCGGTCATATGCTATTAGAGATCTTAATATGTAATCAACGTTGGAGGGAGAACCTTAGATACAACGATTTGGTTAAATAAAACCATAATGATTTGAGTCTGTATGGTTGGGGGTTAAATCCCGTAGATTATTCGGCTCCTTTGTGGCGTAAACCATGGTTAACAAAACAAAATCTAACTTGAAAGCTCGACTTTTATAAACAGTGAGAGTTGTAGTTTTTAAGTTGCGTGAAAATTCTAAATCAGCTGGACTGTTTAAGTAGCGTGTATAAAACTAATGATTTGAGCTGTTGGGCTATTACAAACTAATTGCGTTTTGTTTTGTTTCTGATCAGCTTGTATCGTTTGGTTTAATATCAGTGAGTTGGAAATAGTCTTTGACTATGGATTGTCTAATATGATAGTTGGGCTTTTGTTTAGGACAATATGGGGAAACGTTTGATGGCCTACCCGATGTTTAATACGAACCAAGAAGAAATTTAAGCCGTGTAGTAATGGGCTAGATTGGCTCTCCTTTACAAACATATTCTCGATCAAGAAAAAGATCTGGGATGGTGGTGGGAGAAACCTTAAAACTGCATGTAAAGGATACTACTTTGACGTTTCAATGTCCGATATTGACGTCTATAAACTACACATATGGAGTATGCGTATGGAAGTATTTCTTGGAATTTATGGAGTCTGGGATGTGGTAGACCCAGGCTTAGCCAATAGCAAGAAAAATAACATTGTGAAAGGTTTATTGTTTCAATCATTTCCAGAAGACTTGGTTTTGCAAATCGGTAATTTGAAAACCGAAAAGGAGATGTGGGAAGCAATAAAGACTCGTAACCTAGGGACTGACCGTGTAAAGGAGGCGAGGCTTCAAACCTTAATTATGGAGTTTGAGAATATGAAGATGTTAGATAACGATAGTATAGACGCATATGCCGCGAAGTTTTTGGGTATTGCTTCTAAGTCAGCCATGCTTGGAGAAGTAATGTCGGAACACAAGTTGGCTAAGAAGTTTCTCACAAGCCTTCCTAGACGTCATGTCCATATCGTGGCAGCCCTTAAGCAAGTTTTAGACCTTAAAACGATGGGGTACGAGGATGTGGTTGGATGATTGAAAGCGTACGAAGAAAGAGCCAAACAAGAAGATAAGGCAAATGATTTTCAAGAGAAATTGCTTTATGCTAGGATGAATTATTCCAACAGGGATAGTGACTCAAGCATAAGGAGAGGATGTGGTTCGTACTCTCAAGGTTGTGGTCAAGCTCTTGGTCACAGACGTGGTCGAGGCAACTCTCAAAACTAAGGTCAACGTGACTCCTCGAAAAACCATGAAGATAATCAGCAAAAGGGTAAACAAAAGGAGCAACATGTGCTCACACATAAAGTGTTACTGTTGTGATAAGTGATGGACACCTTTATTTCAACGATGACAGATAAAAAATCAAGTCTTTGAAGGCAAACCTTAGTGAAGCACATGAGGCAAGATGTTAAATCTGAGGGATGGTTATGTATTGCTTTATGATCGAAACCATATTAAAAGAAAGAAAGCTTTCATGAATGAAGGAAAAGTACAATCCACCAAAAAGAGAGAGTCACAAATACCGATAGAAAGACGATGTATGGATTCTGTGACAATAGTGCAAGAATAGCTAATGATAAGTAATTACTCTTACTTTTCTGAATTAAATAAAAATATAATTGGACGTGTTAGGTTCGTAGATGGTTCGTGTGTAAGAATAAAAGGAAAGGGCATTATTTTCTTCCAAGGGAAAAGGGTGAAGAAAAGTTGCTAAAAGATATTTATTACATTCCCGTGATTTGTAGTATTGTATGTCTTGGAAAAGCTACAATATCTGGTTGTGATATTCGTATACGAGGTGATTTCTTAAGCATGCGTGATAATTGTGGAAGTTTGCTAAAATTAGAATCCCGCGAAGTGTAAACCGTCTCTACAAGACTCAACTAAAAGTTAGGAAACCTTATTGTTTGCAAGCTAACATTGGTGAAGAGACGTGGTTGTGGCATGTATGACTTGGCCATATCGGATTTTGTACGGTGAATTTGATGCACAAGTTAGCTAAAGGGGTACCGGTAATTAAGCATCAAGATCAAGTATGTGAGTCTTGCATGGTTGGAAAGCAAACGAAGAAGTCATTCTTGAAGAAGGAAACATATAGAGCTTCAAGAATACTTGAGATGGTTCATGGAAATTGATTCGTCGGAATCTATATATACGTAATAATAAACATTTAATATATAATGGAAAATTACCAATTTACCCTTGAGGACAAAGGAAAAGAGGAAAATCTTCACAAAAATATATAAAATATAATACGTATATAAACCGGGAAGTATGATTCCCGGGTCGTTATCCCCCAACGACTTGTGAAATTGAATTCACGTTTGATGCTCGGACAATGATTTGAATTGGAACCAATAGATGATTTGATAAACTACTCCTAACAATTAAAATTAACAAATTCTAACAATTAAGCATAAAAACAAATAACGGGAAACCAAAATTTAACTAAAAACGCAAAACGGGACCCTTAAATTGGAATGTCAAAAAACCCCACTAAATGTCTAAAAATAAACCTAACTTAAAATTTTCCTTTTAAATGGACTCTATTTGAATAAAAAATAAGTTTAAAGAAAACTAGAACAAAAAACGGAGTTAAAATGAGCGTTAAAACATGAAAAATGAAAATGGGAACGAATCTCGTTCTTTAAAAAATGAAATTTTGCAATTTGGACCCTACGAAAGCAAAACTAATTTTCCTATGAACTTTATGATAAAAGAAAATTTTCTAAAAGAGATTTATATTTTTTTGATTATTTTTCTAATTTTTATGATTTTTTAAAGTTTTTAACGAAAATAAATGTTTAAAAATACTAAACGAACTATAAAAATTCTAGAAAAATTACAGAAATTAGCTTATACTAATTAAATCCTAGGAAAAATAAACTTATAAGCACAGCTTATCAAATAAGCTGCGAAATAAGCTAAAACAGCTTATTAGGCTTATAAGGGGAAAATGAGTATAAGAAATAGATTGTGCAAGAGTCTTATGAAAAAGACCCAAGGGCACAGCGGTAGGGAGTGTGGTGTGTGGTGTGTTATAAAGGTTGAGGTGTTGAGGTCGGGGGTTCAAGTCTGAGTAACACTTTTTTTTATTTTTTTATTTTTGAAAACTAAAAGCACAAAGTTGTTAAGGACTCTTTTTTAATCAACTTTAATAAAGCTAACATAAGCTCAAACTCAAAATTAAGCTCTCTAAAAGCTTTTTAAGAAGCTGTTTTCAGAAAGTGAGCCTTTGAGGGCCAAAAAACTAATTTTCATTTAAATGCTTGCACACAACTCAATTAATTTTATGCTCAAAATTTCAATTCTAAAAAGCTGTTATGGAAAGCTAATAAATGTATAGCAATATTTTGAAAATTTACTTAAGCTAAAAATACTATAAGCTAACTAAATTTAACCATCTAAATGACAAACTCATAAATAAGCACTAAAAACTCAAAATCTAAATAAGCTAAAAAACTCAATAAGCTATGACAGAAGCTGAGCTTTTGCAATCTAATTACTCTATTAATAAGCTACAAATATAAATGATAAAAACTAATACTATAAGCTAGAAATCTAAGTTTAAAAGCTAAGTTTTAGTTACTACTGTTTTTGGCTTTTTTGAGTTTTTTTATTGAACTTTAAAGCTGTTTTGTTTTTTTCCTATGTAAATAAGCTTAAATATGAAATAACAAGTTTTAAATCTATATTAACCTATAAGTTAACTTTAACCCTACTGATTTTTAAAAAGCTTAAAAAAAAACCAAATAAAGCTATCCTAAATTTTGATCAAAAAACCACTGCAGTTTATGATGCAGTTGGGTTTAGTGGTGTCTATCTGATGCAAATGGCAAAGAGGCAAAACCAATATTGCAGGTGACCAAGTTTGTCAATCCTGCACTAGACACTCTCAATGAGTGTGTTTAAACTCAACACAAACAAGATCCAAGCTCAATGAGGCTTGGATCAAAATTTTAACAAGCAAAGGAAAGGAAAAATTCCCCTGATGTAGGAACAAAGAGATTAAGCCTCAGAATTTTCTTAAACATAAACTAATGATTCAAACCTTTTTAAAACTTATTTAATTATGAAAATGAAGCTGACCAAATTGAAAACACAAACTTATTTTGGTCTTTATGAAGGTCTAACTTATTAATCTAAAAACCCTTTAACTATGGCAACTTTCATTTAAACAAGCAAACTTGAAATCTAATGAACATAATTTGATAACCAGATAATGCACAATTTATAATAAACCTAATAAGCAATCCTAAGCATATAATAAGCCATAAACAATAAGCTACACTATTTTTGGTTTTTTTTTATAATTTTTAAGACAAGTTAAGACAAATTATAAGCTAGACTATAAAAAGCTAAAACAGATAGCTAAATATGATGAATAAGCACAAAGAGGCAGAATAAAGCTCAAATAGCAAATTGATAAGCATTTAGGCAAAATATTAAAGCAAATTTAAGATTTGGAATTAAAAACAAAATAGTAAATAGGAGAACTTACTTAAAAAACTTAGCTTATCAAAGGCAAAAATTTGTATCAAAGAGCTATCAACAGCTCTGGATTTCAAAGATAAGCCAGTATAAAGTCATTGGAAGCTCATCCCATGGCTAGCTTAGTTCCATAGCTTAGAGGTCAATAATTTTTAGAGTCCAAATAAATCAATGTATTTAGTGAATTTTAAGGGTTCTTTAAGTAAGTTAAAGACTGAATTGAGCTCAATAACATGCTTATAGACTTAGTTGAGAGCTTACATGAGCTTATTGGTCCGTTACACTTTCATAGAGCATTTTTAATAGAGTGCTTTTGACCAAATTTATTAAAGAAAAACTCAAATTTCATTAAACTTAAATAGCTTGATTTACATTACTTGAAAGATAATTACAAAAGTTTATAATAAAAATTACATTTGACTAATAAAATAACTTAAAAGCTTAAGCTTAAATTTCCTAAAAAAATCTAAAAGCTTAAACTAACTATTTTTTCCTGTGTGTAAGAGTGTGAGGGCTATAAAATAGTCTGTTTGATGAGCTTCTAGGTGCATGAGTTTGTTTGACGGTCCTCCAATCTGTCCATCCAACCTTGCTCTTTCATTAGATTCTCTAGGTCCACCGTATAGATTAATTTTGGGAACACCAAGGATTTGCCAACGTGGCATCCGTGTGTCAGGCTTGATTGTGCTTCTTTTGAGAGTAGGGTTAGTGTAAATTATCCATCCTTGTGTGTTTCTTTTGCTAATCCGTGATCCTCCTTTGTAGGTATTGGCCAATGAGAGAGCTTGGATGACATTTTACCCTGCCAGCGTGTACTATCACACCTGAATTGCCCTCCTTACCCCTTAATTGGTAAAAGCCCTATGATTTTGACTGAATGGTTAAATCGGGGGAGATGATCTACAGTAGTTTAACTACTTTTCCCGCTTGATTTTTAACTGAAGGGGTAAGGGAGTTGACTGGGTAGTTGACTTGGGCTATTGGGGTAAAGTTTTGGGC
Organism: Tanacetum coccineum; assembly: GCA_026074375.1. Taxonomy (NCBI): domain Eukaryota; kingdom Viridiplantae; phylum Streptophyta; class Magnoliopsida; order Asterales; family Asteraceae; genus Tanacetum; species Tanacetum coccineum. The sequence continues at coordinate 39,826 of BQNB010014670.1, read as the reverse complement.
TAGGGTAAAGGTTTTATGGCTTTGGGCTTAGATTTAACGAGTGTTAGGTTTTTGTTAAATAATAGTTAACGGGTGTTAACTTCTTTTAATAGAAGTTAACACCGTTAGGGCTTTAAGGCTATTTTTGCAATTTGGATTATCTTGAGGGCTGATTTGGAAATTAGATGGGTTTTGTCTTGTTGTGACTTTGACCAAGGGTTGACTAAGTTGACTGAAGTTTGACTAGGGTTTGACTTTGATAGCTTCCTCCCGGCTTTTTGCGTGCTCTTCCATTCCCGTGTTCGTGTTTGCCCGGGTTGGTGGAAGGTTTTGACCCATTTTCTTCTATGATTTTTCGCATATATCCGCACTACACCAATAACAAAAGACAAAACAAGCAATATACAAGCCTTTTATGCACAGTTTTGGTCTTTTTAGGGTCTATTTTGATATAAAATGGATATGTGTTTTCACACATATCAAAATTCCCCAAACTAAGCGATTGCGTGTCCTCACGCAATGTTATATGCCTTATAACCAAATACCTCAAAACTTCCCCAAACTAAACCTTTGAAAAGTAGCAAAGATTTTTGTGGAGAAAGTTAAGAGATCACAAGTTATAAAACACCCCGATTTCTCATTTTTTCTAAACCTCTTTTTCATTTTTTTAAATATTAATAATATAGTTGCGATAATTTTGACTTATGTTAATTCATAAATGTTAGGGATCAATAGAAACAAGATGCATTTAGATTCCGAAGAATGGCCCCAAAAAGGATAAAATTCATCGTTCCCGACTTTGCACTATCCAACCAAGATTTAAAACAAATCATAGATAAATTCTGTATGGAGCTAGCACTACTCATATATGCATCTTTTTAACTCCCGAAATTTTATTTTATATTTTAAGTGAGTGATGCTTTCTTGAATTTCACACCATGGATCAACTTTTTGCGGAAATATATGTTTTACGTTCCTCTTAGAATTAATGAGTTTAAAGGGCGAGATCATCTCATTGTAGCGACTTATCTCGGGCCAAATTCCCAACCTTACGGCTAAGTGACCAGGCTTTTGACACCCTGCAGAGACTAGTATCGGGACTCACGGACCTTAGGTTTTAAAAACTCTCAGGTTTCCTGATTTATTCATAGCTTATAAAATAGTATAGTCAAAGTGCAAAAGCATATTTGAATTTAACAAAAAGAAGTCAATTTATTAATTCATACTTAATTATTTAGATATTTATGCAATTGTAACCCTCGACCTTTTAGAAGGCTGCAACATCGGTTGTGAGCCGGCAAGATGCAGCAAACTTTTATCGTATCGGATTTTATTCTTATATGGGCTTATTTTAAGACTACCACATCGGTTGTGAGCCGGCAAGAGGTAGTAAACTTTTATCAACCCACAACTTTTATTATTATATTTGTTTTTTTTATCATTTTATCATCATTTTTTTTATTTATTTAAAGAAGACTTCTTTTTGAAAAATTCAAGTATAAATTTGAACTAAGACAAAATTTTTGCTATATATATTACATAAAAATTGTTGATTTAAGTTTAATCTTCAAAAACAACACGTATATTAATCCGGTTAAGAGCTTATGGGAGAAAAAGCAACAAGTTACATACATGAGCTCTTAAGATTTCTAAATAATCTTTGTTTAGCATCCTACTTATAATTAACTCAATCATTTTTCGTTTATTCGCGAATATTAGCGGAATTGGCTTAGCTAAAGTTAATGGAAACAAGATAGAGCTCAACACGCTCCGATCTAGTCAAAATTTTACTCTTATTCTTACCCAGCAAGAAAGTCAAAATTGTGACAAAAAACACTTATTTTATTTTTTGAAAATTTTAAAATTTTCATATTTTTTAAAATTTTGGTGGGAAAACGGGGTACGTGAGAACAACGGGTAAAAGTAGGTAAGATCATATCGAAGATATACTACCCCATACTAGAATCAAACATTGTCCTCAATGTTTCCTAGCCTAAGTCTTAAAAACCACATACTAGAACTCAAAAAGTCTAATGCATAACTCAAACATGAAGAAAGTAACACAAAAATCTTAAGCCGTTTATTAAGTGTGCTATAAGATAAATGTTAAACGATAATAATCTTTAGGATATCGGATTTCCCCAAACTAATGGCAAGCAAAGGCTAGGAAGCTCGAGTGGACTGGGACAAAACACCGAACACGAGAGTCTTCAGAAAAGTTGGGTCAATCCTGCAAACAATCACAAGCACAAACAACAAACACAAAGAACAGAAGAGTACAAGCCTCCTCACAATACATTAGAAGCTAAATAAAAAATGGATAAGCATGGGGTGCCTCCCACGAAGAGCTTTGTTTTTGGTAACCGAGTCACATAGCTTGACTCGATCCCTGAATTCATTCGTCCTTAGGGAGAGCAATACTTGGAATAAGAAACTTCCATTGAAAACACCACCGGCTCTAGATAAGAAAAATGCAAAACAAAGATGCCGGGGTCAAAAACGAGATCCTCACTCCCGAAAGAGAGAATAAAAGGAGAATCCTCGGGGTAGGTGAAAGATGGAAGAAAAGTCCAAATGACAAATGTGAAGGAATTGACATCTTCAACATTTAGGGATAAAACAATTTCCCCTTGGTTAAAATCTTCATCATTCTTCATGGCCGTATCGGGCTTAAAATTTAAGCAAACGTCTGGTGGTTCCGGCGGAGGACGAGGAGATGATGGTTCAAGGATAGATGACTCATTTTCGGGGAGGAAAGTAGAATTATCTTCATCTTCGGAATCATCATTTTCAACACCTGGTGGAATTAAATCACCCGGAACAAGGAATATATCGATCTCTTCTTGAACGGGGTCACTATCCTCAACGGGGATACGAGATTCGATAATTGAACTTGAATTAGCATGAACATTTTCCGGTGACCGGGAAGTTGAAATCTCACAAAGCAATGTCATAAGACTAAGATATTCCTCATGTTCTCTAGCAATCCTCAAAGGAATGTGTTTAAAGTTCAACCGGCGAAACTCATGGTGAAGAGGATCATTCCTTGGAGGAAAAAGTATCGTATATTATTTGGATGGATTCATTTTGTTTTGGTTCATGATCGGAAATCACTTCGGGAGCGAGATTATGGGTGGTATCATCACTAAGCAGACTCTCAAGAAAAATTACGTCTCCTTCTGAATCATAATAACCTTCCTCAAAATTAGAAGAAACTTCCATGGCTAGAAAAACATCAATCTCATCAATATTGTCCTCTGGATCAAAACACTCAACCTTATCAGTTAAGGATGTGTTAAGGAAAACTAGCTCATCGGAATTTGAAACGTTAGAGTTCGTTTTCGTTTCATCTTCATCCTTCTTGTTTAAAGAGTGGATTTTCGTTGCTAGAGTTGGAGCGCAGTTTATCTTCAAATTCAATAAGAGGGTTTGAATTAAAACTTGAAAATTTTCTTAGAACTCATTTTTAAGAAGAGTGGTTACTATCGTCGAACTCCTAAGGATTATCACTAGTCTTCACCGTGTGAAGAACTAGGAGGAAGAGACATCGGTATGTATTAGTGGTACATTGCCACTCTAAATGGCTCATCTTCGAAAAAATCAATGACATAATATTGCGATGAGCACAAATTGCTTATTCTTGCTTTTCTCAGATTTTTCAGCATAAAAGACAAGTTCATCATTTCCTACTCTTAATGTTAAAATTTTCCTGTAATAAATCAATGATGAGCTTTTCAGTGCGAAGGGGAAGTCTCCCTAAATAATAGGCACTTCGGGTCTGGTTTAAAATTAACCACAACAAATCAGCAGAAAATGTGAAACCATCAACTCTAAACTACAAACATCATCGGCTATACCATTGGGTGTCTTGTATCGGAACAGTTAGCAAGCTCGAGTCGTCATTCGGTGGGTTTCCAAAGCTTCAAAGCCCAAGTTTGCTTGTAGATAGAATGAGGTAAAAGATTTATGCTAGCTCAGAATCGGCTAAAGCATTAGTCCTATCAAGTTCTTGTAGAGCACACGGAATAAGAAATTTTCCAGGATCTTCGAGTTTCTTAGGAACTTTGTTCAAGATGATGGCAGAACAATTCAAGCATTTAACGGTTTGTAGATGGCGGATTTCCTCAGTTTCTCTTTTTCTCTCAAATAAAGTGCTTAACCCTTTGTTGACTTTTGGCATTTTGTGAGAGCATCTTTTAAAACCAATTTCTAAAACGTAGTTGTTTAAACAAACTTCATAAACCTGCTTCTGCTGAGCACTGGTGTATCTTTATTCTTACTTTCATCCCTCTCAGGATATGGAAAAGTTTAGGTGATATGAATCAGGATCTGGTGAATTAGGTCTTGAACAGTTTTCTTAGCCTTCGGTTTCGAAATTTCAATAAAAATGGAATCATGATCCTCCGAAGGTGGGACTTGTGCGGTACTTTCTGAATTTGATTTTGCACTTTTTCCAGTGAACCGGTTCCGGGATTCGTTCGGGTTCCTTAAGGGAGTAGAAAACAACGGATTTGTGGACAAGAGGAGTCGATGTCCTTCACAAGTTTTACACTTCATGTGGTGATAGAATTGACATGCTCGCGGAGGCGTTAGTTACGGTTTGACTTGGAAGAGTACTGAACTCGAAGACGAAGCGGTATTGGAACTTATGAATTTAGAAAGCATATCCGTTAAATTTGTCATCTGGTTTTGTAATCCCTGGCCTTGATTTTGCATATTCCTTAACACTGCATCATTAGCCTTGACATAATTCTCAAAATGGGTCTTTGAAACACCGTGCATTTGCAGAGTAGGATCTTGATAAACTGGTGGTTGATTAGTTGGAGGTTGGTAAACTTGTCCTTGGTTGATGTTATTTCCACGGTTTTGATTGAAATTGGTTCCTCGATTTTGGTTGAAATTATTTCCCTGATTCTGATTAAACGGTTTTGATGTGTTTTGAATCGGAGGAAAACCAGGAAGGCCGGATTTTGTTTTGAAACCAAGGTGGTCTAGAATTGGTATTTCCTAGGCGGGTTGTTCCTTGGAACTACAACCCTAAAGGAAAAAGGTTTTTAATAGCTTCGCGCTTTCCTATTCCTCCGCTCCTTTATGCGTTTTTCTATTCGAAGAGTTGCCGAGAAGCTTGTTGATTATTAGGTTTAAGTTGTCTTATTTCGTTGTCCGTTATTAAAGTAAATTGTGAATTCATTTTTGATAAACCAAAAAGAACAAAAAAATTAGTGTAGATTTTCTTTTTATATTTTAGTGCATGCGCACTCGTTCTTAATCCTGTAATCTTGACCGTCAACAACAACAAGCCCCACCGGTTTTTGTTGAACGATTTAATCTTGAAGAACCAATTGAAAATCCAGCTCCTCCCCTAGTCCGATGGCTGATACCGGAATTTGGAACAATTTTGCTAATAGCACTCAAGAGGGGTAACGATTGATGCAATTGTTAATTCCTGATAATGCTAATTTTGAGTTGAAGCATGGTTTGATCAATCTTGTTCAAAACAAACAGTTTTTCGGACATGATAAAGGGATCCACATGCTTACATCCGTTATTTCAATAAGATTACCTCAATGATGAGATTCCTGGATATCCCGAGCACGTTAATTAAGCTTATGCTTTTTCCATTTTCTCTTGAAGGTTCAGGCCGGATTTGGCTAGAAAAGAACCTCCTCGTTCAATTTTGACATGGGATGATCTTGTTTCAAAATTCATTAATCAATTCTTTCCTCCTTCAAAAATGACAAATCTTCGAAATAAAATCATGAGATTTCAACAAAGATTTGACGAATCGTTTTACGAGGCTTGGGATCGATTTAAAGACCTTCTTCGAGCATGCCCACATCACGGATTTTTTGAATTACATCAGCTAGATACGTTTTACAATGCTTTGAATGCTAATGATCAAGATTCGTTGAATTCTGCTGCGGGTGGAAACTTTTTAGATAAGATGCCTCGTGAATGCTTGAGAATTATTGAGAGTAAATCCAAGGTTCATAATTCACGAAACAAGGCAGTCGTTTCCAAAGTGAGTTCGAATTTATCTACTCTTGGAATTTCACCAGATGTTGCTGCTCTTACAACCGAAGTTTCTAAACTTAAGAATATGATGAAGACTATGCTTATCGACAAACAAAAAGCCCAAGCTCCCGCACCCGTAAAAGCGGTCGAGCAGAGTTGTGTAACTTGTGGAGGTGCTCATTCTTATAGAAACTGTCCAGCCACCGATGGCAATGTTTATCGAGACAACATTCAAGAGTACGTTTCACAAGCTGCTGCAGCCAATTTTAATCAAGGAAATACAAATTCTAGACCTCCGATGGTTGCAAACCAAATCCGACCTCCTGGTTTTCCTCCGATTCAAAATAATCAAAACCGTTTCAATCAGAATCAAGGAAATAATTTCAACCAAAATCGAGGAACCAATTTCAATCAAAACCGTGGAAATAACTTCTACCAAGGACAAGTGTATCAACCTCCGACTAGTCAACCACCAGTTTACCAAGCTCAACCTTATCAAGCTCCTGCTCAGCAAGTGCAAGGTGTTTCAAAGACCGATTTTGAGAATTATGTCAAGGCTAATGATGCTGTATTGAGAAATATGCAAAATCAGGGCCAAGGTTTACAAAATCAAATAGCCAATTTAACAGACATGCTCTCCAAATTCGTGAATGCCAATACCGCTTCATCTTCGGGTACGGGAACTCTCCCAAGTAACACCGTTACTAACCCGAAGGAGGACTTGAAAGGTATTACCACCCGAAGTGGTGCTGCTTACAAAGGACCCACGATTCCTACTACTTCTTCTCCTAAAGTAGTGGAACGTGAGACCGAGGTCACAAAGGACACGATGCCTCCTATCACATTATGTGAGAATGCAGTAGTCTAGATTGACTAAGGAGAAACCTAATTTCTACATGCATAGTGTGCAATCCTAACGAGATACAAAGTCCATCAATGTAGACTATCATTAGGCATATTTAGGAGGAGTCATTTAGTCAAATTATAGAATGAATATGAGACTATCGCTAGAGGTGCTCAATTCAGGCTAAACACGACCATTTTTACGGGTTATACCACAAACCCAACTTCACTCTTGGAAGCAATTCAACCGTTAGGTCAAATTGAATTTCTAGTGCAATAGATTCTCCAGTAGTCATTCTCATGTTAAACAAAATAGAATTCCTATATGTGACAATCTGTCAAATTCAGGTCATTATTTTATTCTCGAGTATTAATTATAATTTTCATTTTTATGTTGAGATATGAACTCACGACTAACCGGGAAGAGATTAGGGCTTACACTTGTAATTTAAGTAACGTTTATGAAGAACCGGCGAATTCTACGTTAAGCATCGACGGTTATATTTTCAAAATGCCCTAGAAATATTTTTGTTGCATTCGTTTTTATTTTTCGTGTCTCATACTATTTTTACTTTTTGCGAAAAACGACTACAAATCGTACATTTTTAAATATCGGACTTTGATAATACCCGCATTTACAAAATGTAGGACAAGTTTTTAATAACTCATCCACTTTATCCCCCCCCCCCTTTCCCCCCCTTCCCCAAATTTTTGGGGGGGGGGGGTCCGGATTTAAAACAAAGTGGGAGGTGGTCCCACTTTGTAATTATCCTGCTCCCCAGAGGCTTGAACACTTGGGCCATTTTCCCTTCTTAAACACATATAAGGCTCATCTTTGACCATCTCGTTCACACTACACAAGTCATACTTTGAAACAAAAATTCCTGCATTCTCTCTCTTCCTCTACCCCCCTTGGACGCACCAACACTCCACACAAACCACTCATTTAACAAATTTAAAAGATCAAACATAATAACCACACTAGTGAAAGAATGAACTAACCTAGTAATAATCCTTGCAATTTTGAAATGTTTTTTAAAAAGGGTTTTCAAGAAGGATTTTGTACACTTTAGGGGCTGAAGTTAATTGGTTTTTTATAAAGAGTATTAATTGGGTATGAGAACTGATGGTCAAGTGATTTTGGGAGTAAAGACTAAGCTTGGAACTGAAGTCTACATAAGTCTTGTTGTTATTGTTGACATTTGATCATCACATCTATTTTTTTTCTTTGGGTTGGGTAAAACTTTATAAGTTTTGTTATCATTTTATTTTGATTTCAAAATGTATATGTATATATATGATGTATGATGATCAAGTAATAAAATAGTTCATGCATGCATAGGTCTAGGTTAAAAATGGCTTAATTAACTATTGAAACTAGCTAGAAATCACTAAAAATTACGGGCTGATGTTAACAGTAAGTTCTGGAATTTTGAGTAACTTTGAGAGTTGATTTGAATACTCTAGGTTGTAAACAAATGTCATGTGATTCATGTAAGCAAATTGGATCACCATTGAATGATATAAAATTGAGCAAGTTAAGAACAAAATAACTAAACTAGTAGATTCTGACCTTGCTATACAGATGGTACAAAAAGTCATACTTACGTACAAAGTTGGTTAAAAAGTTAAAACTATGAGACCTAGATAAAATCATGTAGGTTCTGAACCAGTTGGATGGTCAACCAACTCCTTATGGTTTGTAAATGGCATCAAAAATGGTGAAAGTAAGATTTCAGTCCGAATTTGTAACTTGACCTTTAATGTATAAAAGTATCCCTATGTATATGTTATGACTTAAAAGATGTAACTAAAAAGAGTTTAAATCTGTAAAGTAGAACATAAATATGAAACCAAGCATTTAAATATATAATTTATAACCATTTACGGTTTTATAAATTACACTATTTCGTAAATATAAAATAACAAAATTTACAACAAACCCTGAACACTAACTATGTAAAAGCAATTTTGTATCTAAACCCGAGGTTGTAGTAACCCACTTCAATGGAGTTTTTAAAAAGTTAACTTTACTTATAATAAACAAGTCTCGAAGACCGAGCGAGAACCCAAAGAATTTTAATAAGACACATTTACAAGCTTGAAGAGCCATAAGGTCCTAAATGCCACTAGTCCCAATTGATTAAAATAGACATATTGGACTTGCTTTAAGGCCCAACCCACTTGTGCTTAATAAATTGGCTACATGACCTATTCATGGGTAAATAAAAATCAACCTAACCACTTAATGGACTTTCTAAAAGTGTCTATTGCTTATTGGACTATTTGACAAAACACGTAAAAAATGTGCAAATCAAAAAAAAGTTAAACACCTAGAAAACAATATAGTGTGATATAAATATGATGCAAGAGCATGATCATCATATAAACTAACATGTATACAATAACTTATTTAACTCAATAATTTTTTCATTAAATTTTTATCGACTAAGAAACCAAATACCCTAATAATATGGTATAGTCTCGGTTATTGACCGCCTACTTTTCGAAGTATTTTATTCCTCGATATTCTCAGTCCGACATACTAAGTGATTTCATAGCCTCGACAATTTACACTTAAATTGTTTTTATAAACCCGCGAGGGGAGATAACCTGCTTTGTTTTTAAAATAGAACACAAGGAGATTGGTATGCTAGTTGCCTCGATTATTATTATAAGTTAGCTTAACTCGCTAGATAAAAGGACTATGCGTAAAACATAGATTGTTAACATACCGAGAATTGTAGACGCTTATACATGAAATAGTACAAAATTTGGAGGCTTCACCCTCCATCCGTTGAACTACTGGCTAACTTCAAGTGTCGGTAATATGACACAACGGATGCGTTGTATAGAGAATAATATGCACTAAAAATGAGGTATATATTAGGCATACTTGTTGGGACCCCAACATATAGATATGTAACGTCAATGTCATGAGGCTTATAAATAAACCCCCGATATAACTTTGTTTGGCCACATCGTTATATCCTGATGAATATTGAGAAAAGCTACTTGTGTTCGGAAAAATTTATAGGGGGGGGGGGGGGGGGGGGGTGGGGGGGTAGTTTATAAATATAAACTCTATGGATCACTCAAATATTATTGTTGACTTTTAGCATGTTTTATCCAGGTCCCTTGAAGGTAATTCGGCGAAGGAGATTTTGTTGTCGCTTATGGAAAAACAATGTTTTTGAGAGGCCATAAATAAATGTCAATCGAAGATAAATTGCAAAATTGTTGTATGAATTTATGAAATGATTGGACCTATGATGTAAACTTTATTCGAAAGAATGTATCAAAAAACGTCTTCTTTTCGAGTCCGTTTCTATACTTGAGTTGTTATATTAACTGACGTAGCACCCAAATGACCTTTCGCTGAGATGTATTAAAATGGGGGTGTTAAGATTGGTACAAGATCTTAAGTTTATAGAGAAACAAAAAGAATTTTCAAAGAAAAAAGAACAAAAGAATTTTTGAAATCTATTTTACTTAACTGTGCAAGCGAAATCTCCGAATTACCGATGGACAAGAATGAGAAGGAATTATTTATCGATATATATATATATGGAAAAATATATATGTTAAATAATATGAAATTTTAATTATTTGAATATAAATGTTAATTATGTAATTATTTTTTAATACTAATACGAAATATTTATAACAAATGCAGATTGTCCATGGAGTAACCCTAATCAACCTAACGAACCAAACGAAGATATCCGAAAAAAAAATCCAGTTATTCCCTGGGGGGAGCCGAACTCACGTTGAGGATGCCCATAATCCCAACGAAATGGTTGACATTCCCGATGATGAGGAGTTAGTAGATTATGATGGGGATAATGAAGAAGAACCTGAAGAAGAACCTGAGGAAGAACCCGAAAAAGAACCGAAACCAAATAATGGGCATGGGAATCAGTTTGCCTAACATCCTAACCCACAACCCGGTAATATGAATGGTTGGTTAGAGGAGAAGATATATGAATGAGAATGTTTAATAAATAGGATATCGAGGATGAGGTGTTGCAATTGAGTCGATGACGATGCGGAGGTTTAACTTCTCCTTATGAGGTGGAGGGTGACCAAACCCCGCCACCTAGAGATGAGTCTTCTGATTCTGAGCCGCCTAATACGGAGTCATCTAATTCTGTATCATCTGATTCTGAGTCAGAGGACGAGGAGGTTGATGTTGCACCCGAGGTTGATGTTGCACCCGAGGTTGATGTTGCACCTGAGACTACTGTTGGGACTTCTACCCAAAAGCCTTATGCTATTCGTGACTTTCTGAGGGGCTTGTATGAGGTAGGAGAGTCATCTTCTGCCTCGTGACTCATCATCTGTTGGTGGATTGGCACATAGACAAAATTAAAAAAACGTCCTTGGGCCTTTAAGACGTGATTTGGAGACGTCCCATGCACGAGCTAGACTTACGGAGGCTGAGTTGAGTACAAACCAAACTGAGATTGCTTTTCTCAAATCTAAGGATAAAATCGGGGAGAAAGAAAGGAAAATACTTAATCATGATTTGGAAAATGTCGAGCGTGCTTTAGGTAATGTTCTCGAGAGGGTGTCGGTATTGGATAGTGGGAGAATGCCACCTGAAGAAAAGATTATATGAGACATAGAGTAAGTTGGCGAGGGATCGTAATGAGTCGTGATATTGCTGAGAGAAGGTTGCATGAGTCCCGAGTGTGGAATAAGATGTTTTACTTGGATATGGTTCGTATTGGGGCTGTTCCGAAGCTGCCATCCTTAGAGGAGGGATTACCGAGCGTCTACCGAAAAGAAAATCGAAGAACTCTACTTCTGATTGGACCGGCGGACCTGCCGAGCCACGTAGACCACACTTTGACTCTTAGTAGATTAGTTTATTCATTTGTAGTATACTTTGGTAAATCACATAACTAAACTTCGATGTCAGTTAGTAGGACTCAGTCGTTTGGAGTTGTAAAAGCATTAGAGGTGACATGTAATGTATACCAATGCATACTTGTAACTTATTGTGATTAATGAAATGAACTACTTTTTGGTTCTAATTCTATGTCATGTTGTTGTTACCTTTCTTTTATTGTTTCTTCTAAATTGTTCCTTTTGCTTAATACAATCATTGAATAAATACTCATTATGATTAGATTTGTGTTGTAACAGGATCATGCCGCCAAAAGCAATGTCTGAGGCACGTATACGCGAGGTTATTAGGGAACAAGTTGCCACATCTATGGCTGAATTTATGGCAAATATGAATCGATGAGCCAGTGGTGGTGGAGCCGGTGGTGTTGGAGCCGGTGGTGGTGGAGCCGGTGGTTCTGGAGCCGGTGGTGCTGGAGTCGGTGGTGCTAGAGCTGGTGGTGCTGAAGTCGATGGTGCTGGAGCTGGTGGTGTTAGAGCTGGTGGTGCCAGACCAGCAACGCCCGAAATTACTAGGTGTACTTACGTAACATTCATAAAGTGTGACCCATAACCTTTTAAAGGCACCGAAGGTGCCGTGGGATTATGTCAGTGGTTTGAGAAACTAGAATATGTGTTTCGAATCAGTGATTGCAAGGAAAGGGATAAGGTGAAATTTGCAACTGCTACTCTCCAAGGTCGTGCATTGACTTGGTGGAATGGAAGGATTGCTTCCATGGGTATTGATGCTGCTAATGGTACTACATGGACTGAGGTGAGAAAGTGGATGATTGAGGAATTTTGTCCTCGAAGTGTATTGCATAGGCTGGAGCAAGAATTGTACAACTTGATGTTAAAAGGGACTGATATTGATGGGTATACAAACCGATTCCACGAATTAGCCTTGTTGTGTCCTAGAATGGTGGAGCCCTGAACATGAAGGGTAAGCACAGTGTATTCTGGGTTTTTCAAGAATATACGTGTTGATGTTGACATCATCGAGGCATTTACTGGTATTGATGAAGGTGTCCGTATGGCTTATTAGCTCATGGGACAAATAATACAAGATAAGACTGTTGAGGTTTCTGAAAGTGAAAAGAGGAAAGGTGAAGGAGATCGTGGTGGTCGTGGTGACAACCGACGCGATTACAATCGTCGACAAAACCAAAGAAGGGCTAATGCTGGAGCAAATGACCATGCTGCAACCAAATTGACAATGAAGTTTTGTCCCAACGGTGGCAAGAATAAGAAGCATTTGGGGATTGTTGGAAAAAGTGGTAAGTGTGGTAATGGACACAGACTGTTGCTGTTGGAGCCTCGACAGAAAAGATGTGACTTGTTTTAATTGCAATGAAAAGGGTCACCGAAAGCGAGATTGCCCTAAGCTGAAAAAGAATGGACAAGGTGGAAATAACCGTGGAGCTGTTTACAAGTTGGGAGCTGTGGATGCTCAGCAAGATCCGAAAGTCGTTACTGGTACGTTCTTACTCAACAACCGATATGCTACTGCTTTATTTGATTCGGGTGCCGATAAAAGTTTTGTGTCTACAAATTTTAGTACCCTTATTGATATTGAACCAGTTGAGTTGGATACTAGCTATGATGTTGAATTGGCCAACGGAAAAGTAGTAAGTACCAATAATGTATTAATAGGATGTACACTAAATCTTTTAAACCATTCTTTTCCAATCGATTTAATGGTAATAGAACTAGGAAGTTTTGATATCATTATTGGGATGGATTGGTTATCACGATATGATGCTGCTATTTTGTGTGGAGAGAAAAAGGTTAGGATTCCCCTGGAAGGTAAGACGTTGGTTATCGAAGGCGATAGAAATAATTCCCGATTGAAGATCGTTTCTTGCATTAAGGCTCAAAAGTATATCGAGAAGGGTTGTGAGCTATTCTTAGCTCAAGTAACTAAACAAGAATCAAAGGAGAAGCGATTAGAAGATGTTCCTGTTATCCGAGATTTTCCCGAGGTATTTCCTGATGAATTACCTGGACTTCCGCCACCCAGGCAAGTTGAATTTCGTATTGATCTTATTCCCGGTGCTGCACCTGTGGCGCGTGCGCCATATCGTTTAGCACCATCTGAAATGAAGGAGTTGTCCAAGCAACTGCAAGAGTTATCGGAGAAAGGTTTTATACAACCGAGCTCGTCGCCGTAGGGAGCTCCGGTCTTGTTCGTGAAGAAGAAGGATGGATCGTTTCGAATGTGCATTGATTACCGAGAACTAAACAAGTTAACGATCAAGAATCGATATCCATTACCAAGGATTGATGACTTATTTGATCAGCTGCAAGGTTCTAGTGTTTATTCGAAGATTGATTTACGTTCTGGTTATCATCAACTTCTTATCCGCGAGGAAGACATTCCAATCACAGCGTTTAGAACTCGTTATGGACATATGAGTTTCAAGTAATGCCTTTTGGACTGACTAATGCACCTGCAATATTCATGGATTTGATGAATCGCGTGTGCAAGCCGTATCTTGATAAATTCGTGATTGTATTCATTGATGACATTCTAATGTTATTCTCTAAAAATAAAAAAGAACAATGGTGAACATTTGAAGACTATCCTAGAATTTGCCTAAGGAGCGAAAAGTTTACCCAGTTTTCAAAATGTGATTTTTGGCTTGATTTCGTGCAATTCCTTGGCCATGTGATTGATAGTAGTGGAGTTCATGTTGATCCTGCGAAGATAGAAGCCATTAAAAATTGGGCTGCACCGACTACACCAACGAAGTGCGACAATTTTTTGGGTTTGGCAGGTTATTATCGAAGGTTTATTAAGGAGTTTTCTCTAATATCCAAACCATTAACTAAACTCACTCAGAAAATAAGCGTATGGTGGGGGTCATACGACGACAAATAGAGGCATTTTCAAACATTGAAGCTGAAATTGTGGTATTGCGCACAAGATTATCACTACCAATGAAGCGAAGACTTTGTTGTGGTATTGCGATGCTCCCCTACAGGATTTGAGCTGTGTTGATGCAACGAGAAAAAGGTGATCGTACGCCTTTAGGCAACGAGAAAGAATGAAGAAAATTTATAATACACCCATGACTTGGAATTTGGGAGCGTGGTTTTTGCACTTCGACTCTGTGAGATATAATTTGTAACGGTCACAAAGTGTACGGTATACACCGATCAAAAAAGCCTACAATATATTTTGATCAGAAAGAGCTAAAAAGAGGCAGCTTAATGGATTAACTTCTGAGTGATTACGATTGTGTTATTCGTTATCACCCAGGGAAGGCGAATGTTGTCGCTGATGCGTTGAGCAGGAAGGATGAGGAACTGATTCGAGTGCGTGCTTTAGTGGTAACGGTACATAACAATTTACCCGAGCAAATTCGGAATGCACAAGTTGAAGCGTGCAAGGAGGATAATATTGGTGCCGAAGGATTTCGTGGCGAAGGGGAGCCATTTAAAGTTAGATCCGATGGTATGAAATGTCTGAAAGGACGAGTATGGTTACCCTTATTCGGAGGATTGAGGGATCTAATCATGTTGGAATCTCATAAATCAAAATATTCCATTCATCCTGGATCGGATAAAATGTACCATGATTTGAGAAAGTTATACTGGTGGCCGAATATGAAAGCTGACATTGCGACATACGTCAGTAAGTGCTTGACATGTGCTAAAGTCAAGGCTGAACACCAAAAGCCATCAGGATTACTTCAGCAACCGGAAATTCCTGTTTGGAAATGGGAGAGAATTACAATGGATTTCATTACAAAGCTTCCAAGAACACCATCTGGATATGATTCAATTTGGGTCATTGTTGACCGATTGACTAAATCTGCTCACTTTATTCCGATGAATGAGAAGTTTAAAATGGAGAAGTTGACCCGATGGTATTTGAAGAAGATTGTTTGTAGGCACGGGGTGCCCGTGTTGATTATTTTGGACCTAAACCCTCGTTTTATATCCGGATTTTTGGAGATCCCTTCAAAAGTCATTAGGGATGAATTTGGATATGAGCACTGCTTATCATCCTCAAACTAATGGTCAAGTGAAGGAACGATATAGACAGTGGAAGATGTGTTGCGTGCTTGCGTGATTGACTTTGGTAGTGACTGGGATAAGCACTTACCTTTAGCTGAATTCTCATACAATAATAGTTATCACGCTAGTATTAAAGCCGCACCTTTCAAAGCTATATATAGAAGGAAATGTAGATCGCCTGTATGTTGGAGTGAGGTTGAAGATGCCCAACTCACAGGACCAGAAATGATTCGTGAAATGACAGAGATGATTGTGCAAATCAAGAACCGATTATTGGCTGCTCGTAGCAGACAGAAAAGTTATGCAGATGTGAGACGTAAACCTTTGGAGTTTGAAGTAGGTAACAAAGTTATGCTGAAAGTATCACCGTGGAAAGGTGTTGTTCGATTTGGAAAATATGGGAAATTAAGTCCCCGTTATATTGGACCATTCAAGATTTTATCAAGAGTAGGTCTGGAGGCATATGAACTGGAATTATCGCGAGGGCTTCAAGGAATACATAATACATTCCATGTTCGAACTTGAAGAAGTGTTATCGGATGAAGATCTTATTATTCCTCTTGACGAAATAAGGATCGACGAGAAGTTTTATTTCATCGAAGAACCTATCGAAATCATGGATAGAGAAGTGAAAAAACATAAGCAAAATCGGATTCCTATAGTTAAAGTTTGATGGAACTAGAGTCGTGGACCGGAATAGACTTGGGAATGGGAGGATCAGATGTGGAAGAAATATCCTCATCTCTTTGAAATTAATAAGAAACGGGTGACAAGACAAATTGATCTTCGAGGACGAAGATCCTTTGCAGGGGGAAATGCTGTGACAATCCGTCAATTTTAGGTCATTATTTTATTCTAGAGTATTAATTATATTATTCATTTTTATGTTAAGATATGAACTCACTACTAACCAGGAGAATTCGGGCTTACATTCGTAATTTACATGAAGTTTACGAAGAACCGGAAAATGCTACGTGAAGCATTGACATTTATATTTTCAAAATGCCGTAGAAATATTTTTGTTGCATTCGTTTTAATTTTTCGTGTTTCGTACTATTTTTACTTTTTTGAAAAACGACTACGTAACGTACCTTTTTAAATATCAAACTTCGATAATACCCGTCTTTATAAATTGTGGGGCAAGTTTTACAACTCACCCCACTAATATATCACCCCATAGGAGTGGCAAAAACAAGGTGGGAGGTGTCCACATTGTATGCCATCTTGCACTATAAACCTACACTTGGCATTTTAGTTAAATTCATATATAAACCATCTTTGACTCACAAAACACATAGTAGACTAAAAATTTCAGAAAATCATCTCTCTTGTTACTTCCTTTGACTACCTACACACACTAAAAACATCAATTCTATAAATTTTGAAGATCAAGTAATGAAGAACACTAGTGAAGGTGACTACCTAGTATAATCTGGCATTTTTGGAAGTGTTAAAAAGGGTTTTCAAGAAGTATTTTGTACACTTTAGGGGCTGAAGTTAATTGGGTTTTATAAAAGTTATTTGGGTAGAGAAAATGATGGTCAAAGTGTTTTTAGAGTAAAGACTAAGCTTGGATTTGAAGTCTACATCAAGTCTTGTTGTTTATTGTTGATCATTTGATCATCATCATCATTTTCTTATGGTAAAACTTTATAAGTTTTGTTAAAATTTTATTTTGATTTCAAAATGTATATGTATATGTATGATATATGATGGTCAAGTAATAAAATAGTTCATGCATGCATAGATCTAGGGTAAAAATGGCTTAATCAACTATTAAAACTAGCTAGAAATCACTAAAAATTATGGGCTGATGTTAACAATAAGTTTTGGAATTTTGAGTAACTTTGAGAGTTGATTTGAATACTCTAGGTTGTAGACAAATTTCTTGTGATCATGTAGCAAATTGGACCCCCATTGGAATGTAAAAATTGAGTAAGTTATGAACAAAACACTAAAACTAGTTGATTCTGACCTTGCTATATAGATGGCATGAAAAGTCATACTTATGTACTGAGTTAGTTAAAAAGCTAAAACTATGGGACCTAGATAAAATCATGTAGGTTCTGGAAAAAATTGGATGATCAACCAATTCATTATGTTTTGTATATGACATCAAAAATGGTGAAAATGAGATTTCAGTCCAAATTTATAACTTGACATTTGTGTAGTGATTTGATCATAAGTATATGTATACTTAAAATAAGTATAAAAGTAACCTTGGATCTGTAATATATTCTTAATTATGAAACTAATGATGTAAAGTTTTCAATTATATCATTTACGGTTATTAAAATACGACTATTTTTGTAAACATAAACGTATATAAAATTTTACGTCTACACGAACACTATAATTAATAAAATGTTTTTACCACCAAAACCCGAGGTGGTAGGACCCACTTCTTAGGAGTTTTTTAAAAGTTATATTACTGATAATAAACATGTCCCGACCTTAAGAACCTGAAAATTTATAATAAGACTCATTTACAAGCTTTAATGGGCCACAAGGCCTAATTGGGCCACTAGGCCCAATGTATTAAAATAGACATATTGGACTTGGCTTTAAGCCCAACCCACTTGGGATTAATTAATGGGCTAAGACCTGGTCTTGGGTTAATAATATCAACCTAATAACTTAATGGGCTTGCTTAATGGGCCTATTGGGCTTTTTGGACCAATTTAGACAATACTAGTAAAATGGCTAATAAAAACAAGTTAAAAACCTAGAAAACTTTAAGTGTGAAATAATTATATTTCAAGAGCAAGATCATCATATAAACTACATGTATACATATACTTATTTAATTTATGAATTATCATTAATTTTTTATCGACTAGAAACCTAAGACCCGTTACAATTTGTATAGGTCTTGGTTGATTGACGCGCCTACCCCCGAAGTTCTTATTCATATCACTATTCTCTTCCGACATCACTAGTGAGTTCATAGCCTCGCATTTTAATGCTTTAATTGTTTTATAAACCCGCGAGGGGGATAACATGCTTGTTATTAAAAATAGAACACAAGGGACCCGAATGTATGCTAGTAGCCTTGATTATTATAAGTTAGCTTAACTCGCTAGATAAAAGACCCAAGAAATCATGAATTGTTAACTACCGGGTAATGGTTAGGACACTTTTACATGAAATAGATACTATTTGGAGGTTCCACCTTCTAATCCGTGTATGATGGCTATCTTCTCGCTCTTTGTCAGGAAAATGACACCAAATATGCTGTTGTTATAGGAGGAAGTAATATGCTCTCATAGCGAGGGTATAAAGTGGGCATTTTATTATATGGTAACGTTCAATGACATGAGGCTTATAATAATCCCCCTATAACTTTGTCTGATCCATATCGTTATATCCTGATGAATTTCGAGAAATGATACTTATGTTCGGAAATTTTATTGTTTATATATATATATATAAACTATTGGATTTTACTAATAATTGTTGACTTTTAGCATGTTTTATCTCAGGTCCTTGAAGGTAATTAAGCGATGGAGATTTTGGTTGTCGCTTATGTGAAACCTAAATGTTTTGGAAGGCCCATTAATAAAAGTCATCTCTAAGATGATTTGCAAAAATGTGTATGAATTATGAAAACAATTTAGGACGATGATGTAAACTTTTATTCGAAATGAATTGTATTTAAATACGTCTTCTTTTCGAGTCGTTTTTTATGCTTGAGTTGGTATCATTATGAGATAGTACCAAATGACCCTTCCGCTGAGAGATGTATTAAAATAGGGGCTGTTACAGATGGTATCAAGACGTTTAAGTTTAGAGGAACAAAAAGATTTTCAAAAAAAATGAACGAAAGGATTTTTGAAATCTTTTAACTATAACAGTGCAAGCGAAATCTTCGAATTACATATGGACAAGAATAAGAAGGATTTATTTATCAATATATATATGGAAAAATATATATGTTATAATATGAAATTTTTATTTATTTGAATATAAATGTTAATTATGTAATTATTTAATACTAATACGAGATATTTATACGACGCAGATTATCATGGAAAAAAATCTAGCGTGTGTGTGACCCATAATGGTTCGCACTAGTGTAGAGGCTGCAACCCAAATACATTACAATGGATGGATAGATTGGGATGTACCACTAGGAGGAGAGATGGACAAGCCGATGGTAGACCCGGAGTTTAACGGGGAGGAAATGGATGATGATGATGGTTGGGAGGAGGATGACGAGTGACTGATGGCCCCAGTGACGCCCTCGAGGGCTATTGTGACCGTTTTAAGCACCTACGAGGTTGGAGGTCCATCTACGGCTACGCCCGTGGGACACCCGCTTGCTATCATGGCACCTGGAGTTGCTACGCAACCTCAGGTAATCGATGACTTATGTACCCAGATGGATAACCTAGAGTATAGACATAGAGCATTAACGAGGAGGATGGAGGCGGTGAGTGATATTAAGGTGGCTAACAGTACTGCAATTGGGGGATATCACCTAGAGTGATACTTTAGAGGAGCAAGGTGCAAGGACCATGCAGACGAGCATACATGGAGACGTTTGTTGCAGAACCAGCAGTTGCGGACTAGAGTGGCTGAGATGGAGAGTCACGAGGGCACCATGATGTCATACATGTTGTGGGTGGAGGAACGCCTTACTGTTTTGGAGAAGAGACTTCCGAGACCATCTCTGGGGCCCTAGTAGTCATTTCTTTTCCTTTCTTACCTTGCTGGTCTAGGATCTTTGTATATCCAATAATAAATGCTGATGTCGATGGTTAGAACTAGTCTTTTGGGAGTTTGTATCGCATAGATGGTGACATGTAATGTATTGATAATGCTACTTGTAACTTGTTGTGTTAATGAAATGCTTATCTTTGGGTTTAATTCTATGTTGTGTTGTTGTTACCTTTCTTTTCTTGTTTCTTCTAAATTGCTCCTTCTGCTTAATACAATAATTGAATGAATACTCATTATGGTTTGATTTGTGTTGTAACAAAATCATGCTGCCAAAAGCAATGTCTGAGGCACGTATGCGCGAGGTTATTAGGGAACAAGTTGCCGCATCTATGGCTGAATTTATGGAAAATATGAATCGCGGAGCTGGTGGTGATAGAGCCGGTAGTGCTGGAGCCGGTGGTGCTGGAGCCGGTGGTGCTAGAGCCGGTGGTGCTAGAGCCGGTGGTGCTGGAGCCGGTGGTGCTGGAGCCGGTGGTGCTGGAGGGGGTGCTGGGTGGTTGCTGAACGGCAGCGGCCCCCGATTTACTGGGATCTGTACTTTACATAACATTCATATAAGTGTGACCTACAACCTTTTAAAGGCACCGAAGGTGTCGTGGGATTATGTCAGTGGTTGAGAAAACTGAATATGTGATTCCTTGTTTAGAATCAGTGATTGCAAGGAAAGGGTTAAGGTGAAATTTGCAACTTACTACTCTCCAGGCCGTGCATTGATTGGTGGAATGAAGGATTGATTCCATGGGGTATTGATGCTGGCTAATGGTACTCCATGGATGAGGTTGAGATGTGGATGAGGACGAGGAATTTGTCCTCGAAGTGTGTTGCCAAATGCTGGAGCAAGAATTTGTACAACTTGAAGTTAAAAAGGGAGCTGATATTGATGGATATACAAAACGATTCCAAGAATTGGCCTTGTTGTGTGTGCTAGAATTGCGTGAAGCTTGAAAAATGTATATAGTGGAGCAATATATTCGTGGGTTGTGAAGAATTTACGTGGTGATGTGACATCATCGAGGCCTGCCTGGTATTGATGAGGCTGTCCGTTGTGGCTTATCAGCTCATGGGATAAATAATACAAGACAAGACTGATGAGGTTTCTGAAGGTGAAAAGAGGAAGGTGAAGGAGATCGTGGTGGTCATGGTGACAACGCGATTACAATTGTCGGTAAAACCAAAAAAGGGCTAATGCTGGAGCTATGACCAATGCTGCACCAAATGACAACGAAGTTTGTCCAAAGTGCAAGAATAAGAAGCATGCTAGGGATTGTTGGAAATGTGGTAAGTGTGGTAAGTTGGGGCACAAGACTGCTGCTTGTTGGAGCCTCGACAGAAAAGATGTGACTTGTTTTAATTGCAATGAAAAGGGTCACCGAAAGAGAGATTGCCCTAAGTTGAAAAAGAATGGACAAGGTGGAAATAACCATGGAGCTGTTTACAAGTTGGGAGCTGTGGATGCTCAGCAAGATCCGAAAGTCGTTACTGGTACATTCTTACTCAATAATCGATATGCTACTGCTTTATTTGATTCGGGTGCCGATAAAAGTTTTGTGTCTACAAATTTTAGTACCCTTATTGATATTGAACCAGTTGAGTTAGATACTTGCTATGAAGTCGAATTGGCCGATGGAAAAGTAGTAAGTACCAATAATGTGTTAATAGGGTGTACACTTAACCTTTTAAACCATTCTTTTCCAGTCGATTTAGTGGTAATAGAACTAGGAAGTTTTGATGTCATTATTGGGATGGATTGGTTATCACGATATGATGCCGCTATTTTGTGTGGAGGGAAAAAGGTTAGAATTCCCCTAGAGGGTAAGACGTTGGTTATCGAAGGCGATAGAAATAATTCCCGATTGAAGATTGTTTCTTGCATTAAGGCTCGAAAATATATCGAGAAGGGTTGAGAGCTATTCTTAGCTCAAGTAACTGAACAACAATCGAAGGAGAAGCGATTAGAAGATATTCCAGTTATCCGAGATTTTCCCGAGGTATTTCCCTAAGAATTACCTGGACTTCCGCCACCCAGGCAAGTTGAATTCAGTATTGATCTTATTCAGGTGGATTGCACTTTGCGCGTGCGCCATATCGTTTAGCACCATCTGAAATGAAGGAGTTGTCCAAGCAACTGCAAGAGTTGTCAGAGAAAGGTTTTATTCGACCGAGCTCGTCACCGTGGGGAGCTCCGGTCTTGTTCGTGAAGAAGAAGGATGGATCGTTCTGAATGTGCATTGATTACCGAGAACTGAACAAGTTGACGATCAAGAATCGATATCCATTACCGAGGATTGATGACTTATTTGATCAGCTGCAAGGTTCTAGTGTTTATTTGAAGATTGATTTACGGTCTGGTTATCATCAACTTCGTATCCGCGAGGAAGACATTCCAATTACAGCGTTTAGAACTCGTTATGGACATTATGAGTTTCAAGTAATGCCTTTTGGACTGACTAATGCACCTGCAGTATTCATGGATTTGATGAATCGCGTGTGCAAGCCGTATCTTGATAAGTTCGTGATTGTATTCATTG
The DNA here is from genome assembly GCA_026074375.1 of Tanacetum coccineum. Lineage (NCBI taxonomy): Eukaryota > Viridiplantae > Streptophyta > Magnoliopsida > Asterales > Asteraceae > Tanacetum > Tanacetum coccineum. Next base: position 16,826 of record BQNB010014670.1, on the reverse strand, counting down.
ATGACATTCTGATTTATTCCAAAAATAAAGAAGAACATGGTGAACATTTGAAGACTATCTTGAATTTGCTAAGGAGCGAAAAGTTGTACGCTAAGTTTTCGAAATGTGATTTTTGGCTTGATTCCGTGCAATTCCTTGGCCATGTAATTGATAGTAGTGGAGTTCATGTTGATCCTGCGAACGATAGAAGCTCATGAAAAATGGGCTGCACCAACTAACAACAAGGAAGTCGCGACATTTTTTGGGTTTTTGGCAAGTTTTTATCGAAGGTGTATTAGGAGTTTTCTCTAATATCCAAAGCATTTAACTAACTCACTCAGAAAATAAGCCGTATGTGTGGGGCGACGCCGAAGAGGAGGCATTTCAAACATTCCGAAGCTTAAATTGTGTGTGGCGCCATTGTTTATCATACCCGAAGGAGCGATAGACTTTGTTGTGTTTTGTGATGCGCTCCCCTTCTTAAAGGTTTGGAGTGTTTTGATGCAACGAGTGGAAAGGTGATTGCGTTTGCTTTCTAGGCAACTTAGAAGAATGAAGGAAATTTATACGACCCAGACTTGGAATTAGGACGGAGTGGTTTTTGCTCTTTGAGACTATGGAGACATTATTTGTACTTGGCACTAGTGTACGGTATACACCGATCACAAAAGCCTACATATATATTTTGGATCAAAAAGACGTTTATATTGAGCAGCAGCGTAGATGGGAATGATCTTCTGAGTGATTACGATTGTGTTATTCGTTAGCACCAGGGGAAAGGCGAATGTTGTAGCTGATGGCGTTGAGCAGGAGTAGGATAAGGAAACGTATTCGAGTGCGTGTTTTGTGGTGATGCTAATAAAGATTTACCCAAACAAATTCAAAATGCACCAGTTGGAAGCAGCTGCAAGGAGAAAAATATTGGTATGGCCGAAGGATTTAGCTGGCGAAGGGGGAGCCATTTGCAGTTGATATGATGGTACGATAATGTCTGATAAGGATACGAGTAATGGTTACCATTATTTGTGGAGGATTGAGAGGTCTTATTCTTGTTGGAATCTATAAATCAAAAATATTCCATTCATTCCTGGGTCGGATAAAGTACCATGATTGAGGAAGTTTTACTGTGTGGCCTAATATGAAAGCTGCACATTGCGACATTATGTCAGTATTGCGCTTGACATGTGCTAAAGTCATGGCTGACACCAAAAAGCCTGTCAGGATTACTTTCAGCAACCGGGAAATCCCTGTTTGGAAATAGGAGAGAATTTCAATGGATTTCATTACAAAGCTTCCAAGAACATCATCTGGATATGATTCAATTTGGGTCATTGTTGACCGAATGACTAAATCTGCTCACTTTATTCTCGATGAATTGAGAAAAGTTATAAAATGGAGAAGACTTACCTCGATTGTATTGAGGAGATCGTTTATAGGCCAGGGGTGCCCGTGTCGATTATTTCGGGACGAGACCCTCGTTTAGCCACATCAAGTTTGAGATCGCTACAAAAGTCATTGGGGACGAATTTATACATGAGCACTGCTTAACATCCTAAAACTAATGGTCAGAGTGAAAGAATGATACAAACATTGGAGGACATGTTGCGTGCTTGTGTGATTGACTTTGGTAGTGGCTGGGATAAGCACTTACCTTTGGCTGAATTCTCATACAATAATAGTTATCACGCTAGTATTAAAGCCTCACCTTTCAAAGCTCTATACGGAAGGAAATGTAGATCGCCTGTATGTTGGAGTGAGGTTGGAGATGCCCAACTCAGGGGACCAGAAATGATTCGCGAAACGACAGAGTTGATTATGAAAATCAAGAACCGATTATTGGCTGATCGTAGTAGACAGAAAAGTTATGCGGATGTGAGACGTAAACCTTTGGAGTTCGAAGTGGGTGACAAAGTTATGCTGAAAGTATCACCGTGGTAAAGATGGTTTGTGCCTCCCACATGCGGGCCTTTTGACGTTGCTGTTCGATTGGGAAACGTGGGAAATTAAGTCCCCGTTATATTAGGCCATTCAAGATTTTATCAAGAGTGGGTCCGGTGGCATATAAACTGGAATTACCCTGAGAGCTTCAAGGAATACACAATACATTCTATGTTTCAAACTTGAAGAAATGTTTATCGGATGAAGATCTTATTATTTCTCTTGACAAAGTAAGGATCGACGAGAAATTGCATTTCATTAAAGAACCTATCGAAATTATAGATAGGGAAGTAAAGCAACTTAAGCAAAGTTGGGATCCCTAATAGTCAAAGTCTCGATGGAATTCAAGTCGTGGACCGGAATATACTTGGGAAAGGGAGGATCAAATGTGGAAGAAACACCCTCATCTATTTGATTTTAATAAGAAGCGGACGACAAGATGAATTGATCTTCAGGGACAAAGATCCCATTTTAGGGGGAAATGTTGTGACAATCCGTCAATTACAGGTCGTTATTTTATTCTCGAGTATTGATTATAATTTTCATTTTATGTTGAGATATGAACTCACGAATAACCGGGAGAATTAGGGCTTACATTTGTAATTTACGTAATGTTTACGAAGAACCAGCGAATCCTACGTAAGGCATCAACGTTTATATTTCCAAAATGCCGTAGAAATATTTTTATTACATTCGTTTTTATTTTTCGTTTGTCACTATTATTTTACGTTTACGAAATTCGACCTACAAACGTACCTTTTTAAATATCGGACTTTGAAAATACCCGCCTTAACAATAAGTGGGACAAGTAGTAAACTACTCATCCCACTTATCTTACCCCTCATAGGAGCGGAAAAACCAAAGGACCAAGTGTCCCTTTGGTAAGCCTTGTTAAGCTTTCACTTAACACTTGTCCAATATCACTCTTACATACATAAACCTAACTTTGACCAACTTAACACACACTTCCATTTTGAGATAAAAATTACACCAAAACTCTCTCTAGTTCATCCTTTGGTCAAAAATTTCATACACCAAAACACCAATTCCATACAATTTTATAGATCACAAAATAACCACACTAGTAAAAATGACAACCTAGTATATTCCTTGTATTTTTGAGGTGATTGAAAGGGTTTTCAAGAAGGGTTATATACATTTTGGGGCTGAAGTTATACAAGTTTTTATCAAGTCATTTTGGGTAAAGAAAAATGGTGATCAAAAATTATTTTGGGTGAAGATCAAGTTTGAAGATTGAAGCTTTGTTATTGTTTTGATCATTTTTGTCATTTTTCTACATATTTCTTGTGTGTCGTTACTAATATCCTAGTGTGTTGCTTGTCCGCCTGACGATATTTATGCTCGCTGCATTTCGCCAAATCGTCGCTGCATCCTATGCTACATCCGCGATCGCTCCGCCTTTTGATATCTATCGCAGTCCCACTCTCAAATATGGCCACTTGCATTGTCATTATCGAGATCGTAGGTTAATTCTAGCTAATACACTAGTCATCTTCTACCAACAAGAGATAAATAGCTCATCAAAATTATGAGCCTGTAAATGGAACAGATATTCTATATAAAACTTAATAGGTTTGAGGATGATTTGATGACATGAGGTCATAGATAAATCTCTTATGTACATTAGGCAAATTGGATGATTCCAAGAAAGTAAATAATGAATGAGTTATGGTCAAAACACTAAAAACTAGTCAAATCTGGTCCTTACTGTACTCGATTGTGTGTAAAAACGTCATATTTACGGGCTGAGACCCAATTAAAAGTGAAAACTATGGGTTGTAGCTAAAGTCATGTAGATTCTGAATCAATTGGATAGTCAAACCAATCTATATGGTTAGTAAATGGGCATCAAAATGGTTGGAAAGTGAAATTTCAGTCCTAATTATTAACTTGACCATTAGGTAGTCATATACCCATATGTATAAGTAATATTAAAAGAGGTATAAAAATGACTTTGAATCTGTAAAATAAACTTATTATGAAATCCAAGCTATAATATATCAATTATACCATTTACGTTTATAAATTTTATGACTATATTTCATAAAACATAAAAGTATACAAAATTTACTACTACCCGAACACTATACTATGTAAAGCGATTTTTGTAACTAAAACCCGAGGTGGTAAGCGGATCCCAACTTCTGGGAGTTTTAAAATTCTAACATACTGATAATAAAAGTATCCGACCTCGAGAACCCGAAATTTTATAACAAGAGTTATTTATAAGCTTAATTGGGCCATAAGGCCTTATGGGACCACTAGGCCCAATGGAAAACTAAATGGACCTTATTGGGACTTTAAATTTAGGCCATCACTCTGGCGACCTTACTAATGGACTAGGACCTGTTCTTTGGGTAATAATATTAATATAATAACTTAATGGGTTTGCTTAATGGGCCTATTGTGCTTTTTGGACTAATTTAGACAATACTAGTAAAATGGTTTAATAAAAACCAAGTTGAAAACCTAGAAAACTTTAGTGTGAAATATTTATTTCAGAGCAAGATCATCATAGAAATCTACATGTATACATATACTTATTTAATTTATGAATTATCATTAATTTTTATCGACTAGAAACCTAAGACCCGTTACAATTCTTTATGAGGTCTTGGTTGATTGACGCGCTACCCTGAAGGTTTCTACTATCATATCGCTATTCTCTTTCGACATAACTTGTGAGAGTTCATTGCCTCGCATTTTAATCTTTAATTGTTTTATAACCCGCGGGGGGGATAAAATGCTTGTTTTTTTAAAAATAGAACATAAGGGACCCGAATGTATGCTTAGTAGCTTTGATTATATAAGTTAGCTTAAACTCATAGATAAAAGACCCGCGGAAATCATGAATTGTTAACTACCGGGTAATGGTAGACGCTTATACATGAAATAGTACTATTTGGAGGTTGCCACCTCCAATCCGTGACGATTGGCTATCGTCTCGTGTCGGTAAAATGACACTACGGATGCGTTGTATAGAGAGTAATATGCACTCATAGCGAGGGTATATAGTGGGCATTTTATTATATGGTAACGTTCAATGTCATGTGGCTTATAATAATCCCCTATAACTTTGTTTGATCTACATCGTTATATCCTGATGAATTTTGAGAAATGATACTTATGTTCGGAAAAAATTTATTGTTTATATATATAAACTCTTTGGATTCACTCAACATTATTGTTGACTTTTAGCATGTTTTATCTCAGGTCCTTGAAGGTAATTCGGCGATGGAGATTTTGGTTGTCGCTTATGAAAACCTAAATGTTTTGAAGGCCCATTAAATGAAAGTCATTCGAAGATGATTTGCAAAAATGTAGTATGAATTATGAAACAATTTGGGACCTATGATGTAAATTTTTATTTCGAATGAATGTATTTAAAAACATCTCTTTTCGAGTCGTTTTCTATGCTTGAGTTGTTATATTATGACGTTGCACCCCAAATGACCCTTCCACTGATATGGATTAAAATGGGGGTGTTAAAGAAGTTGTTCAAGAAAAAGTATATTTGGCTCAAGACGAAGAAGAATTGGTTGAAGAAGAAGAAGACTTGATTCATGAATAACAAGATTTTAGTTCAATGATAAATGTAGCAAACTGTTTGTTTTTTTCTCCTTTTTTGTTTTTGAATACGTTTTATCATATGTGATATCCTAGGGAAATCACATGTGATTTTACATTAGTTTTTTTATTTGAATTATCATATATGATATTTTTAAAAGTTTAGGAAAAAGTTTAAGAAATAGTGGTTGCCGGTGGAACCATCCAAAAATCCATTCTTTTTTTACATTTCATCGGCTCAAATCAGGTGTAGCAGCTGCAACCATGTATAGTATATGTTAGGTGTACCCTAATTTGATCCCCCTCCCTGTTTGGTTGATGCCTTGGGCCGGCCCTGTCCATGAGTAGCTCCATCCCTGGTTATCATCATTTTTACTCCCAATTATAAAAAAACATGCATACCTAGATTCGTACATACGTGCCTGGATATGGAAATAAGTAAGAAAAATAAAGAAAGAAGAAATCATGGTGGCAGTGTTGACTGCAAAGGTTTTTGGTATAGGTTTTAGTGGTTAGGGGTTTAGTGTTTTTGGTATAGGTTTTAGTAGGGTTTTGGATTTTTCGTATAGGTTTTAGTAGGGTTTAGGGTTTTTGGTATAGGTTTTACTAGGGTTTAGGGTTTTTGGTATAGGTTTTAGTGGTTAGGGATTTAGGGTTTTTGGTATAGGTTTTAGTGGTTAAGGGTTTAGGGTTTTTGGTATAGGTTTTAGTGGTTAGGGGTTTAGGAATTTTGGTATAGGTTTTAGTGGTTAGGGGTTTAGGAATTTTGGTATAGGTTTTAGTGGTTAGGGGTTTAGGGTTTTTGGTATAGGTTTTAGTGGTTAGGGTTTTTGGTATAGGTTTTACTAGTTAGAGATTTAGGGTTTTTGGTATAGGTTTTAGTGGGGTTTAGGGTTTTTGGTATAGGTTTAGTAGAGTTTAGGGTTTTTGGTATAGGTTTTAGTGGGGTTTAGGGTTTTTGGTATAGGTTTTACTAGTTAGGGGTTTAGGGTTTTTGGTATAGGTTTTACTGGTTAGGGGTTTAGGGTTTTTGGTATAGGTTTTACTTGTTTCCTATATATCATATATGATATACTGGTAAATCATATGTCATTTTACTTTTGTTTCTTTTGTATTTGAGTTATCACATTTGATAACTATATTTAACAAGTTTGAAACAAACAATCATATGTGATTTCTAAATGAAATCACATATGATTTGACACGCACTTCATCAATTTTTATTTACCATCATAATTTTGTGTTAAAACAATGATTAATATTTTTTCCTGTTCTAAATGCTAAAACACACAAGTGATTATTAATTTGCGCAATGAAAGCATAACAAGATGTACATATAATCCAAAATTACATCCGAAGATTTTTGTCATTTTCATTTCATCATAAAAGATCACTACTTAGTTGCATTACAAAGTCAAAGCCCCAAAATGTGATACAAACTACGGTATCACCAATCAATTAGCATCCTAGATTACAAGTTTAAACTAATTTCACAGTGGGGAAGTACTTTAGCTTAAGGTAGGTGGTGTGACTCAGGGGTGGTAGTCGGAGTAGCCCCTCAACGACTAGGTAACCCCAAGCTCAGAGCAACCCCAGAGGGGTTCTCCGACGTACCACGTACCGCTTCCCAGTAGAAAGGCGTAGCAACTGTTCTTAAACAACAAATTAATACTAACAGTAGTTAAAAATGAAAACAGTAATAGTATCTGCAACTATTCCTCTAAAAGTATTTCCAACTTTTCCTACAAAAGTCACCTACTCCTGACCATTCACTTTCCAACTTGAGCATCATATGGCGCTCTAAACTCTTTGCGATGACTGCTCTTCTTTGTTTTTGTTGATTGCTTCCATGATAAGATCCTCCTTCAACTTCTTGTCAGTGTGCTGCTTTGAAAACTCGTGTGCTTCCTCACTGATTTTTCTTTGTGAATGTTTATTTCACGATTTAACATCTTTGTTGCGAACCTGACTCTCATCTTGATTATATCCATCGTGTTTCCTTCATCTTCTTTTAGGAATGGAAGGTTCCATTGTTTGGGATTCTCTCCTTTGTAATATTGCATATGCATCATCAGAAAAACCTCACAGACAGTGTCATTATTTTTTGTTCCCCATTTTAGTCTCAGGATGGTTGGTTTTTTTGACAACAGATCTTTCGCTTTTGGATGCTTTAGTTCTTCTAGATACCTTGAAAAGAGTTTTCTCTACACAAATAAAGAAATTTACTTCAGGCATAGTATCACATATGATATTATACATATAAGCACAAGCACCATTTAGTATCACATATGATATCATGAAAACATCTGTAAAATAGTCATAAGCTAACTTATAATCATATTTTTGTCATTAAAAACACAATAACTGGAACAAAAATGACAATATATTCATCAAAAACTCTATAAACAGTATTAAATGCAAAAAATAGTAAAATATGATGATAATGCTTTAATAGAAATTTACTTTTAGGCATTTAGTTACTCGCCAGGAGATCGCAGTATGTCTTGTATTTTACGTCGTAGTTCAACTATGATTTTGAGTTGTCTATTATCACAGGCGTGCCCTTCAATACATTGAATACAACGAGATAGTAATGCTGATGCGCAATGATGAGAAAGCACACCTATATAATTTTAAATGGATTTAGTTTCAGTTTAAAACAAACAATACAAATTTTATAATCAATAATAGGTGTAGCAACTGTTTACCATTTCTAGATCTTTCATTTCTTTCAGTTCAGCGTCTTTTTGAGACTCGCTTTCTATTGTCTTTGAAAAAGCTTCGTACTGCTTATCCTCATCATATTTTCCATCCTTATTCTTCCATTTAAACATATCTAACGTCTATTTTCATAGAATAACAAATATTATCTTAGCAAACCAGTATAGATTTGCGCATTGGTTGAGTTTTAAAAGTTTTAAGTACTTACAATCATTGCTGTGTGGAAAAAATGTTTTGTTTTATTCTCTTTATTGTTCACCTTTTCTTCATGGTTCAACACTGATGATAAGCTGTCAATGACGTTAGCATCGACTTTCAACTGTGGGGCCAATGTTTGCATATTATCTCTTATTGATGCAGCTCCATCATTGGTCTCAAAGACAAAGTCGCTACATAAAATAAATTATACAAATATCATACACGATATTATTTGAATAAATTGAAAGAATAAATTTTATACGATTGTTTTAACAAGTTAAGTAAACCCTAAAAATAAATTGTGAATTTCATAATGTCATACAATGACCTAAAATACGAGGTGTTATAGTTTTTCCATTGGCCGCTGTTTTCTTGTTTACGTATGAAGAAACAAGAAATCGTGACGGGTTTTTTGCTCTTTTTGCCACCTTTTCATCTTTGTTTTTTTGATGTTAATTCAGATTCCAATAGGCTTAAACCAAGAGAGAATTACGGTGGTATCATGTCTTCAATGGACTTTCTCTTGCTTCTTGTCATACTTGTCATGTTTTTATGATCTTCTGCTGCTTGAGTCATCAACTGCTCATATTGTTCGTCAGTAAACTCTTTATCCTAAAGTTCATTGTCTCTCAAACGATCATGTTCAGCTTGTTTCTCCCGATTCTTTTAAACCTTATCAGCTTCAGCTTGTTTCTCCTTCTTAGTTTTTGCTTGTTGTTCCTTCTGAAGTGAATCATTCTTCATCTCGTTCTTGTTCATGTTCTCATTATCTTCAGTTTCAGTCCTATTCTTCTAACACACCTTTTCTTTATCAGCTTCTTTCTCTTTCATCTGTTCATTTATATCATCAACCTCCATTGAAACTGCAGCCTTGTCATCTTTTTCAGTCAGCTTTTCAAATTCATGCTCATTATTGACTTTAGCATAAACTTCCTCTCCATCGTCTTTTGGTTCACTCCCACCCTCTTTTCTTCCTTTACCAATATCATCTTTGTTTTCCTTCTCCTTTTTATTGCCATTTTCCTTTTCAATATCATTTTCATTTTGCTTGTTTCCATCTGCCATTGGTGCTCCGTCATCATCATTGTTGTTGCTGTCGTTATCTTGATCACCGTCATTGTAGCTATCCTCATCCTTAGAAGACTCATAGAGATTAAATTCAGCATCATTGAACAGTTCCTTGTACTCAGAAATCAAACATTTTTTGGTTCTTTTCAAACTTGGTCACCCTATCTGTCAATGTTTGAACCAGCTCGTATCTTTCCTTTAAAATTTTATCAAACTTCTCAATGATTTTGGCATAATACTCCTGCAAAACAAGCATGCCAGATTAGTTTTGATGTACATGGAAAGTCACATTTTTTTATTTTTTCTATTTTTTATAAAATCATTTGAACTATCATATGTGATATATCAAAACTATCACATATGATCATTGAAACAAGTTTAGATTTTTCTTAGCATCATAGTGATATATGCAGGTTTGGTTGCATTCTTATAAGTAAATCAAAACAATTTAACAGTTTACATCCTTTGTGAACTATCATATGTGATATATCAAAACTATCATATATGATTATTGCAACAGGTTTACATTTTTTATTAGTATCGTATGTGATATATGCAGGTTTGGTTGCATTCTTATAAGTAAATCAAAAGAATGTAACAGTTTGCCTCCTTTGTGACTGGTTTTCTACCGTTTTATCGATTCAATGTAAGCATCCAATCCTTTTAGAGGTGGCAAAATAGATGGGTTGGGTTGGGTTGGGTCATGGGTCTAGATGGGTTTGGGTCTAGATGGGTTTGGGTCTAGATGGGTCTTTTAGAAACATAGGTCTAGATAGGTTTGGGTCTAGATGGGTTGGTTTCGGGTCTAGATGGGTTTGGTACCTTATTTTTTGAACGTTTGCTGTCTGTGTTCGGGCGTTTTCTATCTATTTCGACTGTTTTCAACCGATTTCGTCCATTTTATGACTCGCGTTTTACGACCGATATTTAGACCGGATTTTGTACCGATTTCCACCGATATCTGACCGATTTTGACCTATTTCTAACCGATTTCTTACTGATTTCATATCTATCATTTTCATACCATTTTGACTGCTTTCACCGATGTTTGTACCGTTTTTCGACCAATTTTGACCGTTAATGACCGTTTTTCCCAACGATTTTGAATTGATTTTCCCACACTGTTTTCGACATTTTCGCATCGTTTATTCCGATCGTGTACGACCTGTTTTTGACCGTTTTAGACCAATTACACCGTTTTCGATCAATTTTGACGCGTATTTTGACCGATATAGATCCAATTATTCCATTCCACCGAATTTGACCGTTTTCCCACTGATTTCCATCGTTTCTATCGTTCCACCATTTTTAGACCTATTTTGACGCTGTGTGTTTTTTTTTTTTTTTGTTTGTTTTCAACTCATTTCCACCGTTTTTGACCGATTTTGACTAAATTCAACTGTTTTCGACCGATTTAGACCGTTTTCCATTGATTTCCCATCGTTTTTTGACCGTTTCGAACCGAGTTTTGAATCCGTGTTTTAAACCTTTGGCTTCGTTTTTCGATTTTTTTTAAACTTTTTATGAACCATTTCGATCGATCCATCCGTTTTCCCGTGTGTTTTTGACAGTTTTCATTGATTTCCTAACGTTTCAAGCTTTTTGAACGTTTGTTCGTCCGTTTTTAAAACGTTATGATCATTTTTTGTAACGTTTTTGTCCATTACTGTACAATATATTCGTTTACAACGTGCCTTAGCTCCGTTTTCCTCCGTTTTTCTACTGTTTTCCCTACTTTTGCGTTTCTGGGTTTCGTACATTTGGTACATTTTTTTACGTCTCATACGCTATTCTACTATTCTGGAAAAAGACAAGACGTATAAAAATGGATAAAACACTTTAAAACGTTCAAAAAACTTTTTTAAGCGACAAAAAACGTTCAAAACGAACGAAAACGGATGAAAACTTAGAAAATCGTAAGAAAACGTACAAAATGTAAGTAAATGGACAAAAACGGTCAAAGACGTACGAAAACGGTAAAAATTAGTCGAAGACGTACGAAAACGGTAAAAATCGGTCGAAAATTATCGAAATCGGTCAAAAACAGACGAAAACAGTAGACAATAGTCGAAATCGGTCGAAAACAAACGAAAACGGTCAAAATCGGTCAAAAACGATAAAAATTATACTAGAAGAAATACTAAGACGATCAAAATCGGACAAATCAGGTCGAAAACTCAAAAAAAACCGTTCAAAATGCGAGTGCGAAAACGGTTCAAAACAATCAAATCAGATCAAATCGGTCAAAAATGGTCGAAATCGACTCGAAAATGGTCGAAATCCGGTCGAAATCAGTTGAAATCGTTCAAAAAACAGTCGAAAACCGTAAAAATCTGGTCGAAACGTATGAAAAACGATCTCGAAACGAGTCGAAAATGGTCAAAACCAGGTCAAAATCGGAAAATCGGACGAAAACGAGGGTGAAACGGACAAAAATGTCCAAAACGTATCGAAATTTATCAAAAGTACTTTGTGAAAATCAGTCGAAATCGATGACATCGGGTCAAAAATGGTGGAAAACGGTCCGAAAACTGACGAAAACGTCGAAAATCTATCGATAACGAACGAAATCGGTAAAAAATAGGTCGATAATCAGTCAAAAACGTATAAAAAACTTTAAAACGGATGAAAAATGCTATACCAATCAAGACCCATCTATAAATATAAAGGGAACCAACTAGACCCATCTCTTAAAAATATTTTTGCCCAACAACGACCCACTATAATATTTAAGGGAAAACTGCTAAACCCTTCTATAAATTTAAGAGAAGACCCATCTAGACCCCACCCGCTTAAAAATATTTAACCAACTATACCCACAAGACCCATGGGTCAAAAATTGCCACCAGATAAAGTCAAAATCCTTTTTACAAATCAATATCATATATGCTCTTCTTCTGGGTCGTACTCCTCCATAGATGTATCTAGATTTCTCAAAGCATCTTTTCTTGTTTCCCATTATTATCATTTTTCCTCATGATCATAAGAGTTTGATTCGTCATAAACGTATCGGTAATAATATACCCGTTAGAAATAAAAATTACTTGAGGACAAACATTGATAATCCGTTCCCGAAGTGTCGAAATCACAACGGATTTGAATTTGAAAAACCATGTTATGTTTTGGAGTAAATGCTTGCTTATCTTTTTAGATTTTTTGGTTAAAAACAATTTTTAATACTAAGAAAATTATACTAATAGTAAATACTATGAATTATACTTATCATTAAACTACTAAGAATTAGCAAAAATGATCTAAAAGAATTAAACCACAATATTCAATAATTTTATTCCCATCCCTCGACTTTTCCACAATCCCAAAACTAAGCATAAAACGAAATCACAGCCAGAATATAAGATTAGATGCAAAACTACTTATAAAAGCTAATTGTTGTAAGTAAAAACTTAACTTTTTTCGCTCTCATAATTCCTAAATCCACTAGAGGATTTATAATTATTATTAATTAGTGACAAAATAAAATTATTGGCCTTAAATTTGTAAAGAAAACTGGTTAGACCAGATAATTAGTTTGAAATCCTTTTCCCTAAAAGATATATGGGATAATAAAGGTCCACATTAAGGTTTCTAAATTTCGCATGTATTTAGAGTTATCCTTTTTATTTCATACCTAAACACTCAAACTACGAGTCAATAGACGGAGGCATATTTAATAACCCCGGATTTGAAATTTGTAATTTATTATATGTTATTATTGCAACATTAATATCCCTCGGTCCTTTAAACAACTGACGACATCAGCGTGCTAACCCGACAAGAGCCAGTAGTCTTAATTCGAGACCTCGGTAATTTTCCACCGACCTTTTTTGAAGGCTGCAACATCGGGAGCGAACCAGAAGGAAGACCAGAATGCAGCAAACTTTTATCAGTCTCGGAATCATTATTATTTACTATGGACCTTCTTTTGAAGACTGCCAACAGTCGGGAGCGGACCGTCCAGAGACATTAAAACTTTATTACACAGTTCTTATTATTATTATTATTACCTCCACCCTTTAAACGACCGCAACATCGAGCGTCCTAACCGACAAGATGCAATGATCTTATTTCGGCTTCGGTATATCACATTATTATTATTATTATAGCCAAATTTCAAGTCCTGTGGTCTTTTAACTACCTAGACAACGGTAGCGAGCCGTCAGGAATCGGTAGCCTATTTCTCCACAACACTGACAGAACCTCGATGTGTACCTTACTTTCACCAGAAGAAATCTTTACGAAGGGATATAAACTAAGAATCGCAAAAACCAAAGTAACTTTATTTATTTAACAATTATATAATGTTTATTAAGCTGGTGGGAGCAAAAATCCATAATTAACCTCTATGAGCTCTAAAGAGATCCAACTACTCCACGCTTAACATCTAACTTATATTCAACTCTATCATTTTTCGTTCTTTGCAAGCAAACGCTTAGTCTCGAAAGCTAAGGGAAAAGCTAGAGTTTAATACTTGGTCAAGTCAAAATATCCTTAGTTCTACGGGCCTACTTATTACTAATATCAAATAATAACTAAGAGTGTTTTTTTTTTTTTTTTATAAAGCAAACCAATAAAGCAATATTTAGGTTAAAACAGGGTTGCAAGGGACACAGCAAGGCACAAGTAAGATCATATTTCGGCATAAATCCCCCCCACACTTAGAATGAAACATTGGCCTCAATGTTCAAAAATATCAGGTTTTACCCCCACACTTAGGAACGAAAAAGGCAAATGCAAAAAATTCCAAGTGTAAAAGGGGAAACATAATAAATATACATGATCAGGATTAAGGATTTCCATAATATTATGAAAAATATCGGAGACCGAGAGATTGGAGGATTGAAAACAAGCACGGAGGTCTTCACGATTTGAGGGATCCTGCAAGCAAAAACGGATAACCACGAAACACAACATGGAGAAAAGCACTCCCCCACACTTATTCATTACTAATACTACTACTACTAAAATAATATATTATTATTACTAAGAAAGATAGAAAGAAGAAGAGAACACGAGTTGCCTCCCGAGAAGCGCTTGTTTTTGTTCGAGTCTCTAGCTTGACTCTAGGGTTATTTAATTCTAGGTCCATGTTTAAATTCATCACCCGATGTGAGGTGAGGATGGTAATAGCAATACATCACCACCTTAGGTGAGTATGCAGCAGGACGGGGTGATGACATATGATGAAAACCAAAGGAATGGATCTCCATCACCCTCGTCCTTCCCCCTGACTGTGTTAGGGAGAAAAAATGATCAAATCTTTCCACCTCTCTTAAGCTCAATTGCTTAGAAGCGGGAAGTGGTGTGACTAGCAAAGTAGACTCATCAATAACTGGAGTCGACTCAGGGGGGGTCCAGGCTACTAATGTCCTCAAACTCCTCATCAAAAAGCATATTATCATTACACAGGGTAAAATCATAATTAAAGTCAAAGAGAGGGTTCGAGAAAGTCACATTATAAGATCTATGCACCGAATCAGAATTACCTAAAGGTTCGTCAAACACCCTTGGGAGTAGGACAGGGTCATCGGCTAGTAAACGTTCTAGTTCTTCTATGTCCCTACTAGGATTGAAGTCAACTTCTCTATCCCCTATTGAGAGGGTGTCTAAATGCTCTCCTAAAGGTAAGTTGATATCTACTATAGCATCTCACAAAACATCAGTGGTGGGTAAAGGTGTATTAACAGGCATATCACACTCTAAATCATCATAAACTGAAGTCACCTCTGACTCCCTTGGGATTGGGACAAGATCATCAACACTAGACTTTATGAATTCGTCATTTTCCCTTTCAGGAGTAGTGCTAATAACCTCATCCCCCATTAAGAGGATGTCTAAAGGTTCCTTGGTGAGTGAATCGATCTTATTATCTCCCTTGTTACTCCCCTCAAGATGATATAAGTCAACAGGAGGATCTTAATTAGAATTTATAAGGTTCATCATCTCCTGAAGATGTTTTAATTTATTTTAAAAATCCATGTTTAATTTCTCTTGATTTATCATGATCTGTTCTTGAGTTTTGTCGAATCGTTCTTGAGATTTGATCATGTATGTCATCAAATCTGCTCGAGTTGTCTTGCTTAGGGGGAGTGGCTGAGGGGGTGTGAATTGTGAAGGTTGGTCAAAATAAGGAAACTCATAATTGTTACAAGGATTAAGCTCAGAGACAAGCGGGTTCCTAGTTTGACAATCAGAACTATAATGCGGACCTCCACATACCTCACAACAGTCGAACTATTGTGGCTGACTTGGAGAATAATATGAAGATTGGTCATTACTAAAGTTTTGATTGCTACACGGGTCCTGCCCATAGACAAGCGGGGTCCGTGTTTGACAATCAAATCCATAGTGAGGACTATCTCCACACAACTCACACGAGTATGTCTCGTATTGGTGTTGTGGAGGTTGGTTGAAGAAGTTAGGTGTTTCATTATAAGAATAAGGATTTGGGTCATAGACAAACTCATTTCCGGATCCTACACTGCTACAACCCGGACAGTTTCCACCATTAAACGGACCTCCACACCACGAGCAACCAAAATGGTTATACGAAGACATGACGAAGAATTAAACTGATAAGAGGGTTAAGAAGATAAGAATTAAATGAGAAAAAAGGAAAAAGAAGAATATTTTTTATATTTTTATAAAGATAATAAAAATAAAAATATTTTTGGTATTTTTTTAATATTTATAAAAAGAAGGAAAATATTTTTGGATTTTTATATTTTTAATAAGTACGAAAATAAACTTTCCGAAGAAGGATCTTCAAGGCATTCACTTCGAAACAAAACGTGAAAATCGTACAACTCTCCCCGGCAGCGGCGCCAAAAACTGATTCGTCTTAAACGTATCGGTAATAATATTCCCGTTAGAAATAAAAATTGCTTGAGGACAAACAATGATCAATCGTCCGAGTGTAGAAATCCCAACGAGATTTGAATTGAAAACCACGTTTATGTTTTGGAGTAAAATGCTTGATTATATTTTTAGATTTTTGGTTTAAAAACTATTTTTAGTACTAAGAAAATTATACTAATATAAAAACTAGAATTATACTTATCAATTAAACTACGAGAATTATGCAAAAATGATCTAAAAGATTTATAAGATGAAAATGCTTGCTAAGTGACATGAAAAAGTTCCTTAAGTGTGAATCAAGGTTTATTAACGAATTAATTTCCTTAGAAAAGACAATTATCTCACAACGTTGGTTTATTTTGACAAAAACCTCTTAAAAATATTTTAATTACTAGACGTGTAGTTTGACTATTTTTTCGGATTTTGCCCTTTAAAACATTCAAACTACAAATCTAAATAATCGAAGATTATTAATCAAC